>JARJDZ010010072.1:0-24961 GCA_030264555.1 Aleochara sp. GC000083
GACATGTGTTCACACATAAAGTTACGGACACCACCGCGATCTACACGCTACCGCACGCTCAACCCCGACCCGACGCGCTCCAGAACGCAATGGCGACTCCAGTCATACTCAGAGATTCTGCAAAAATAAAACTAGTAAGACATGTATTTACACATTTAATTATTCACAAAATACCTTGATAATTGCAGCGACACGTCCAAGGCTGCCCAAAGTTGCTCCAGTATGCAATGGCGACTCCAGCCATACTCAGAGATTCTGCAAAAATAAAACTAATAAGACATGTGTTTACGCATTGAATGTACAAGATTAAATTATTTACAATATACCTTGATAATTGCAGCGACATGTCCAACGCTGCCCAAAGTTGCTCCAGTATGCAATAGCGACTCCAGCCATACTCAGAGATTCTGCAAAAATAAAACTAATAAGACATGTGTTCACACATTAAATTATTTACAAAATACCTTAATAATTGTAGCGACACGTCCAACGCTGCCCAAAGTTGCTAAAGTATGCAATGGCGACTCCAGCCAAAATCGGAAATTCTACAAAAATAAAACTAATAAGACATGTGTTCACACATTGATTGTACAAGATTAAATTATTTACAAAATACCTTGATAATTGCAGCGGCATGTCCAGCGATGCCCAAACTTGCTCCAGTAAGCAATGGCGACTCCAGCCAAACTCGGAAATTCTGCAAAAATAAAACTAGCAAGCCATGCGTTCACATATTGAATGTACTCTACCAAATTCTTTGCAAAATACCGTAATAATTGCAGCGACATGTTCAACGCTGCTCAATGTCCCTCCAACATACAATGGCGACTCCAGTCATACTCGGAGATTCTGCAAAAATAAAACTAATAAGACATGTGTTTACACATTGAATGTACAAGATTAAATTATTTACAACATACCTTGATAATTGCAGCGACATGTCCAACGCTCTCCAAAGTTGCTCCAGTATGCAATGGCGACTCCAGTCATACTCAGAAATTCTGCAAAAATAAAACTAATAAGACATGTGTTCACACATTAAATTATTTACAAAATACCTGGATAATTGCAGCGACATGTCCAACGCTGCCCAAAGTTGCTCCAGTATGCAATGGCGATGCCAGCCAGACTAAGAGATTCTGCAAAAATAAAAGTAATAAGACATGTATTTACACATTAAATTATTCACAAAATACCTAATAAGACATGCGTTCACTTATTGAATCTACAAAACCAAATTGTTTACGAAATACCGAAATAATTGCAACGACATATCCAACGCTGCGCAATGTCCCTCCAACATACAATGGCGACTCCAGTCATACTCAGAGATTCTGCAAAAATAAAACTAATATACAAGATTATTTTTTTACAAAATACCTGGATAATTGTAGCGACACGTCCAACGCTGCCCAACGTTCCTCCAGTATGCAATGGGGACTCCAGTTATATACTCCGAGATACTGCAAAAATAAAACTAATAAGACATACGTTCACATATTGAATGTACAAGACTAAATTGTTTACAAAATACCTTAATAATTGCAGCGACATGTCCAACGCTGCCCAAAGTTGCTCCAGTATGCAATGGCGACTGCAGCGGAGACTTTGCAAAAATGAAAATAATAAAACATGAGTTCACATATTAAATGCACAATAAATTATTTACAAAATACCTTGATATTTACAGCAACATGTCCAAAGCTGCCCAATGTCCCTCCAATATGCAATAGGGACTCCAGCCATACTCAGAGATTCTGCAAAAATAAAAATAATAAGACATGTGTTCACATATTAAATGTACAAGATTGAATTGGTTACAAAATACCTTAATAAGGTTACAAGATTAAGCTTGTTCATATAATAGATGCATTAATTAGCGCTGCACTACATGCAACTGAGTGCAAGCTTGTCAACAGATCAACAAATTGAATAAAATTGATAGAAATTGATAGATACATTCATGTACTCTCCAGTCATACTCCATTTTCTGTAAAAATAAAATATGTGTTCACATATTATTTATAGAAGAATAAACTATTTACAAAATACTTTAATAAATGCAACATAATGTACAATGCTGCTCAAGGTTCCTGCATCATGTAATAGCAACTCTAGCAGTACCTACATATTTTGCAAAAATAAAAATTGTTTTCACATAAGAATAGTTCATTTAATACCTTAAGAACCTGCAGCTGTTCCACACATTGTTAAGAGGCTGCTTGTTAACATCCCAACAAGTGGTAAAGTCCACCACAATGCTTGCAAATTCTGCAACAAATAAAAATAATGAGACTTTGTTTACGCACTATATTTACAGGATTGATTATACATCTGGCATCCACCAGAAGAACTAACATGTTTTGGTTTCAATCCACCCATGGTTGCTTCTTCCATCATGTGTCAGACTGGAAATACTTGAAAATCATATTACGAGATATTTGTTCACTGTTGCATTTATAGGCATAAAGTATTAATCGAACCGTAGACATATTTCTGATCGAACAACCTGAAAAAAATGGCGAGGTTTTAACATGTCAAATAGAACTACAGTCGTACCCCGTTATAGCCAAGGAAGGAATAAAGTAACACTTTACACCCGTGGTTTGTAACTTAGCTACCTTAATTGGGCTACTTGACACGAGCTGTCGCTACTAGGATATAATATTTTAAATTAAATAACTTTTAATGAAATTTTTAGTTAATTTTGTTTAATATATGAGATCTGTAATAAATCAAATCTTGATAAAAATTGACCGTTAATGTTTTGAAACTTTATATTTAAAATATTTCCCTTTTTCGATTTTTAATAATTCAATTATGGCAGCAGAATGCAGTAGTGAAGCGTAAGAAGCATAACCCAAATAAAGATGGTAGACTCTCCATGAACCAATGAAGGCCAGGCCGCCAGGAGTTAAGCACCCATTTCCATTTCGCTTGTTGGTGTTTAATTGATTAAAATGTTTAAAATATATACGGTGGCAATTAAATTACATTGCAGAATTACGAAGTTTACTACAGTAGAGTGAAAAACTACGTTCTACTTTAACAGTGTGGGATACAAAACTGACCCATAATAATAACAACAATGGAGCTTGGTGATCGTGTTTATGCCGCTGAACGTATTATAAAGAAGCGAGTGAGACGGGTACGTAGTCCTTATATTACTATACTTTTCTCAAATTCCAGTCTTACTATTAATCTTTAAATTACATTTTAAATTCCATATAAGAAGATTGTACAGATCTGTTTATGTCATGATGATTATCAAGTATAATAAAAATGTGTATGTTTATTGCAGGGAAAAGTAGAGTATTATGTTAAATGGCAAGGCTGGAGTCAGAAACATAATACTTGGGAACCAGAGGAAAATATTTTAGATGTTCGCCTCATAGACTTATATGAGAAGACACTAAGAAAGGATGAACCATCTAATAAACGAGGTCCTCGTAAGAAAGAGAAAGTACAACATGCATTGGATGTTGGTGAGGAAAGTCAAGATGAAGGTGGGGATTCAAGTAGAGCTAGTAGTGAAGATAGGCCTATTTTGGAATGCGTTATGGAAGCCAATATAAATCCAAAACGAAAAGCAGAAGTACTAAAAGAATCTGGAAAAATTGGTGTAACCATTACAACAAGTAGTCCAACTAGTCTTACACCCCCACCAATGAAAGTACAAAAAACTGTATCTACTCCCATAGATAATTCACATGATAATGTAAATGGTAAACAAGTGAATTCTAAAGTTGATGAAGTTACTACCATCATTCCTGTGTCAGCATTACCTACTGTTTTAACTGTTGCTACACCAAGTTCAGTAAATGTTGAAAAGCCAGCTAATGAATCAAATTCAGCTGATCAAAATCAAGGTCAGCATATTCATAAAGACATCAATTACAATGGGCATAACAATAATGTTGAAGAAATGCATCCAGTATTGACAAGTCCTGGATCTGAATACTGGTTAGCCCGAAATCCGGTTGCAGATCAAGTTTTTATTACCGATGTAACGGTTAATTTGAAAACTGTTACCATTCGTGAGTGCAAAACTGAAAAAGGATTTTTTAAAGAGCGCGATAAGAATAGTCAATCAAAGAATCCTAGTGATGTAATTTGAATTGTAATGTTTTGATCATGTATAATGGCTAAGATTTCAATATGTACATTAAAGCATGTGTAAATATCGTTGTAAGTCCGATGTATGGATTGTTAAGTGCGATGATAACAATATAAACCTGGACGATTAGGTGACATGGTAAGATTTGTGATACGTCATGAGAGACATTGAAAAAGTTGGGGCAAAAATAAATAATTGTTATTGGAAATGACTGTATCAAATATATTTGCTCTATTGTTAATTTTCAATTGAATGTGATAATTGCAAGTTTGACACAGCAGATGATAACACAACACAGACAAATAATTTTTTAGAATTTAGAGTGTAGACAGGATAATGATAATATTAAAAAAGCTTTGTTAATTTATGTTAAAATTCTTAATTAACAATTAATATATTTATTTATGTATATATTATATAACCTTGTATATATGCGTGTTATTTCATCTTAACAAAGGTTGGGACTTAGAATTTAAAAAATCTCAGAATAGCGTCCGGTCAAATCGCCTCTTTTTAAATTGCACAATGCGATCATATATTGGCGCTCTTTGAGATAATACTTCCACCAAAGGATGGGAGTTTAATACGGTCGCCAAAAACTGTTGAATAGTAATGTACCACGTCATTTCGGATGGTGTTTGCGGATTGCCATTTTTATCGGGAGAACCGTCTAAGAGTAAAGTCGAACTGCATGCTGCAGCAGCGGAAGCTAAGCTATCATCAGATTCATCGCGTGCTAAAAAAAACTGTTTGCTCACATCACCAAGTGCAAACAAGGCCGTAGCAACCGCTGCAATCTCATTGCAGATTTGCTACAAAGAATATATATCAATCGAAATTTCATTTAAGAACGACATGAACTTACATCGTCATCATTTTGACAATAAAATATATGGTAGACCGTTTTCCACAAAGTGATGAAATGTGGCTGACTCATTTTAGGCACAGCTTTAAAATTTATCTTGCTGTCCTTCGATATGGCTAATGTGCGCAAAATTACAAGACTTTTCTCAAGCTTTGTTGCTTCAACTTGTTGACTGCTTGCCGATGATTGGGAGTCAAACGATTTTCTGTAAAAATCAATATTCAATCCTAGTAAGCTGGGCCAAACTTCAATATAACTAAAAGCACTAGCACTAAACTTTTGGCAAGTCAGATCAAAATTGAATCATATCATTTGCTTCATTAAAATGGTTCTGTTGCTTTTTAGCCAATTAAGGACTACAAACCGATTATATCACTGCTACCGTCCAATTCAATACTGTGACTGGTATAAACCACCAAACGAATTCTATTATAAGTTACGTTGCCCACCATGCCCTAAACCGTCAATGGAACATTGTCACGTAATAAAATGTGAAAAACAATGCAGACTTTGCAGCTTTTGGCAGCAAATTCACGATAATTGTTGTCGTTTCTTTTGGCCTCTACCACCGATGCCAATGAAACGAGAAGGACGCATTCATATTGTCAAACATATGAGAAGAAAGAAGCGACCGTTTGCTGAAGACAAATGCAAGCAAATTAAGGTAAAGACCCTGAAATTCTGAACATTTAAAGAGATCCGATTCTTTCAGTTATATGATTGCCCAGAAGTTCCACCATGCCCCGTACCGAATTGGAGAGCATTGGATCATTACGAGTCGTCAAAGACAATATAAATGCAAAAAACTTACTGAAAATGGTACTGCGGAATTCCTCCTGGACTTACGGCCTCCTCGGTGGTTAAAATTTCATCCATAACTGGAGCACTGGCTTCAACGCTATCAAAAAAATCGGTTGCCTCTGAAGCAATTTCATCTCCGGCGTCCGTTTTCTGTGGCGACTCAATATCGCTCATTGTCAAAATTGGTGGTAAATGAATGGCGTATAACAGCTTCAGCTTCTGGGCCGGTTCGGCAACACTGGTTAATCCAATGGCACAAACTAATTCTCGAAAATTCAGAAATCCATCCCGATTTTCGTCGAATAACTGAAATTATTCTTGATCATATTGGTTAAAATATAAACAGAAAATAAACATACTGAAAAAATTCGTGCAGCCAGGACCTCCGCTAATTCGCCCTCGCCCCAAGGGGATAAGGCAGCAAATAATAATTTGAAGTATTCAAAATCCACTTGAAAACATTCATAAGGTTGTTGGGATGGGTCATGCCTTTCTGGCATGGGTCGTTTTTGACTCATAAGTTCTTCCCGCACAACACCCAATAACTCTTTAACTTCCTTATTGCTTAAATAGCAATCGCCAAGACAACGAATTACTTGATTTTCAAATGCATCCTCAAGGTTCTGAACGACTTTTAGTCTATGTTTCACACGTAGTTGCTCGATTTGTCCCGTTGTAATTTTACCATATTTATTATATGCTTCGACGATCAATGTTTGAATCGTAATTTTCCTTTTTTGGTCATCATAACTTCGATTTCTAATTGCACCTCTTCCCTCATTGTTGTAGACCCCAAGCAAAAAATCTCCCAATTTTTGCATAGCTTCACCCTCATCACCGCATTCCATCAGATCTTCGTTGTTCCAGTTGAGAATCATCAACGCAGTTTGGAATATTATCTTCGCCCCATCGTAGAAAAAGCAGTCCAATATATTCACAGCACTTTCATAAGGCATAACGCACAAGAATATTGTCAAGAACCATGATAATGATATCATTTTGATCATGCCCAATTGGTTGATCTTATTATGCAAGCTTGGTAATTGTTCGGCGACCAAACCATCCAAAATACCCTGATCCACGACTGCACCAATCACTCGAGTGTTATAATAGTCGGGCAGCAGATTTTCACACAAAGTTGTGAGCAACCAGAACGCTTCTTCTTCCGCACAATAAATAAGCAAGACTGAAGCAACTATATTCATTGCTTGGCAATAGCCAATGTTTGGATTGCGCAAAGCATAGGCGCATAGAATTCTTCGCAGAGCATTAATACCACGCTCATCTTGGAATGCTGGATGCTCCGGCAACGAGCGATGCAAATCGCGTTCGATTTCATCGTTTGCTAAGGAATGCCTTGAAAGTGCCTTGTCCACCATACTTCTGTAATAGCCAAGATGTGTGGCCTTCTTATTCGCTGCACCTGAAAATGACATCCATATTTCCATTCGGAGCGCGTCTGGAATGCCTTCGTAAACCAGATTGGCAACTTCTGAGGTCTTGTACATGGAAATACCACGTCCAAAAATATTAAAATGCTTCTCCCAGGCCATAATTTTCTCATTTTGAATTTGATTAACTTCTGGAATGGTACTTAGAGGAAATACTGTCATCAATGCCGGTTCACATTTCCAAGTTTCCTCTTCTGGTTGTTCGACGATTTTAGGATAACTTTCAGTTCTGCAAATTGGAATACCGATATTAAAACTAAGCAATGAATTTTGCATTAGGTTTTAGCACTTACATGGTATTTTGTCGCAAGAGTTCAGATATTTTATCGATCAAGAACTCTCGATCTTGGATTTGAGCAAAGAGGAAACTGCTTTCATTATGTTCACTATGATATGGCATACAAGACTTCAAAATGATAATTATTGCTTTGTTAAGGGACGTGTTTGAGGCATTATTGCTGATCAATTCTGCAGATTGTATATCACGTAATGGAATCACCACACTGACTTGATCCCGGACCTAAAACCACATTGAGATAAATAATGTAAGACACTTAATATCATTGATAAATTGATGGTTTGGCATGCTTAATTTTTAACGTTAGTAAAAATTTGTAAAATAATAAGCAATACAAACAAGAGACCACACTTACGCTTACCCGGCTATCGAAACACAAGTAATTCTGGGACAAGAACAGCCGACCGTTTACATGCTGTTTGTTATATGGCGTCAGTAATGTGCAATCAATGCACCCATCAAGCTTTTCAGTTGAAGGTAGGCGAAATAAAAGTCGATAAGATTCCGACTGAGCACGTGCATCTAAATCTCGCTTCAAGAATGATGCCTTCTTAGGAACGTTCTTGCTATAATAACATGACAAAAGAAAATTAATTGGTATATAAATTGCTCTATTGTAATAGTACCTTAGCTTTAATCTCAAATCCTTATCCTCATTGTAAGTTCCCTTATCTTCAATTAGTCCTTTCATTGCTAGATCAAGGAGTTGCTCCATCAAGCCAAATGTTTCATTCTTATTTATAAACAGACTGAAGTAGTAATCCTTCTTTCTAGTGGAAACTTTTATCGAGTCGGGAAAGAGTAAACTGTTGGATTTGCTCAAATCCACAATTTCCGTCCATCGTAAACATACTTTAGCTTCAACTCCAAGAATTAATGCATGGAAGCAGCAATAGTTTACAGATAGATAAAGCCAACCTTGTCGTGGAAGTCGCCCTTTCCAATAGCTGCATTAAATAACAGATATTAAAATAGTATTGCAAACACAAAACAGAAACAGATTACCTGCAAGAATAATAGTTTACCAACTTTTCGTCTTTCGCCATATTGAATTGTCGTAAAAATTTCTCTACAGTGCTTTTAAACTTCTTTGTGTCCTCATCAACTGCTAAAAGAATGTTTCAATATATAAATTGGGAAACAACTGAAGCACACTTGATTTACCTTCACATGCCACTTCCCTAGCAGCAACTAAAGACTTAATTTTACAAGTAACAAAGTCAATTATATCATCTTCTCTCTCAAATGAATTTAGTGTATATGATAAATTCTCTTGAACCCACATCCAATCCTGAACTATTTCTTCATGTGTCATGCTAACAGCAATTGCTATAAAAGATATTTAATGAAGGGAGTAAGTACTACAAGTAATCTCAAGTATGCTTACCATAATAGACTTCAGATGTGGGAGTCTGATGAAGAATGCGAAATGGTAAAGGCTTGGTGTCAAAAATACTATCAAATGTGCCAACCAAGAGAGAAGAAAGACCCCTTGATACTCCATGCCCTTTTCGATGTTGCAGCACAAAGTACTTGGTGTATTTTTCAGTCTCCCTGAAATAATCATAGATGGATAATGAGATAAGAAGTCTTTTGTTCTCATTTGTACATACCATAGGGCGTTCGCCAATAGGACTTCAGCCGGTTTAATCCACATATTTTAAAATGTTGATATACAATTAATATAGACAGTATGGCTGATATTTACTTCAAAACACAATAAGAACAAATCACTACTGGCAAGAACATTTAATTTTCACATGCTTTTTTCGACCGAAAGCTATGAACATTTTATGGTCAACTACGTCTATGATAGTTGTACTGTCGTTATCAAATAAGTTTTGATTAGAATGGAATTAATACACACAAAACTATTGGCACTAATATAATAACTTTATCAGTAAACACATTATCCACAGTGTAATGGCAGCTGGTATGGATGGAAACTGCATGTAAATAATGGTGTTTCTGATTTTGAGTAAAACTGGTTGCATACATCTCAGATCGCAAATAAAAATTTGAATTTTGAATTGTTGAAATGTTTTTAATCCAGAGATTCCGAAATTATTTAGCGAATTGTTTGTTGCATGTGATTGAATCTAAAGATAAAATAGCATTGTATTAATGGAAACTATTGATAGATATTTTTTATCAAACAGATTCATCATTTCTTGTAAAAATAGGAGCAAATAAAAATGTGTTCTTTAAACATTCTCACACCAAAGAAAAAGAAATATTCCAAGCGTTAACAAATTATTAAAATAATTATAATTTTATAAAAGTGTATATGTAATTGAATTTATCAAGGTATACGGAAATAATGCAAGTATTTTTTCTTTCATTTGAAATACACAATATATGAGCAGTAATTTATATTAATATTCATTTTGTCCATATCGCACTTTTACGTGATCATTAGTTAATAAATTACTATATAACACATGATTATAATAATAATACATCCTCAATATATATTTAAATATGAGAATTATACGACATAAGATGAGAATTACTTCAATTGCAATTTGTATAGATAAACATCAAGATCGGATCATAAATGACACATCTTACATTTGTGTTTCAGTATTCTTTAATATTTACATCGGCTATTGCATTTAAAAAATAATGAAAATAGTTAACTTCTTAATTATTTCTAGGTATATGTGCTATACACTTAATAAAGTGATCACAGAAATGTAGGTTCGCATATGTTTGCAGTAAATGTAATAAATCGTAATTTTAAACATTCAGATTATCACTCAATAAATGAAAACGTTATTGTTATTTTTTACATTTCATACCATTTACGTCTTGTGATGTTATCAATTGAACCATTAGATAATATCTTTTTAATTATTGCGATAATTTTTGGTAACGTAAATAATTTAAATAAGTACCCATACGTTAAGTATTTTTCGACGCAGTGAAACAGGCACTGAATATACGTATTCTTAATGCTATTCCGATCTTGATAAAAGCAAACAGCTCTTTTTGCTTCAACTTAGGAATATGCGTTTCCAAGTAAAAAAATCTACTTTATAAAGATCGTGTAAATACTTTGGACAAAAAAGCCGCATCTAATTGAATTCTATTGCACTCATGAATGAAAAAAATGATGATATTATTAAAGTTCCGCATCATTTTGTTGGCACACTACTTTCCTCCTATATTCGAACTTTATTTGTTATCGCCGCGTATAAACGTACTTACAATATGCCTATATGCACGCAAACCTCCAGTACTTTACGAGATTCAGTAGATACATCGTTTAAAAATTTATCACAAAACAGCGAGATGACAACATTCTAATTCCCTGTAATACATCTAAGTATGTGTATATGTCTCAGGCATCAGTTGAACGAGCCATCATGACTAAAAATCACCGCTTAATCGATATGCCTTCAACCATGTTGCGCTGCTTTGCTTCAAACATCACTATCCGGATCCGTTTCACTTCGTGGCTGGCCAAAATTGCGCGTTATGCTCTCACTCATTGAGCGAATATTTGCTAGATGCACCTCGTTCACAGGCACCGAGAAATAATTCAGTCTATCCAAGTCGGGCATGGCATTTAAGTCATCGTCAGTTCGATAGCAGTTGTCGTACTCGGAGTCGTACAGCGCGCTCAACGAATCCAAAGACATCATTGCATCCGAATCGAAGATGCGGGAAGACGCACGCGACGACATGCTGGTATTATCGTCCATATCTGGATCATGATTATGATCATTATAAGCTGAATTCACGTCACTTAAAGCACCTTGCAATTCGAACATATCATTAAGTAGTTTCATTTGTTCAAAAGTCATTTATGATGGTTCATGCGTACCTTCAGCATCCGTAAGGCCGGTTTCGTTCAGCATCGATATATTTTCCAACGCTGGATCATCGGTTGTGTAGCCAGTAGACTCCCGATCATTCAAAAGTGGTTCAGATGCACCTCCTTCTTCATCTTCACTCCATTCGGATTGACTTCCTCCGCCGCCAGCACTTCCGGAAGCGTTTCGTTTTTCGGATTCTTCCTCCAAACTGCGCAACTTTTCTTGAACTTTTTCCTCCAATAGTCTTTTCACTTCCTCCTCCTGGAAAGTAATAAAAGTTTAGACAAAACTTTATGGTATCCACAATAAATGTCCAATTCCTTACCAATTCCTTATCAATATGCTTGTAATTGCAAGAAAATTGTTATTGATGTTAATTATTTAGTGAAATAAATAGAAAATAAAGTTACCTGTTCCTGTTCTTCCTGCGCTCTTTGCTCAGCTTGTTCAAAACTTTCCAAGTCGGTATCGTCATCCCTTCTGGTAACTTCAATCATCACACAGTCCTCGCACTCATGCTCGGCGTTTTCTTCCTCCTCATGTTCCAAATCAGTCTTTTCATTTGGACTTCTAAGTTGCAACAGAAGGACATTTAAATACAAACAATTCATATATGATTAGATGATGAATGATAAGTTAGGCCAACTACATAAAGCATTGGTGAGTGTGTGAGCTTCTAGCAAGCAGCATGGAGTTTATTTTGTATGATCTACGATTTAGTAGTTGTTAAAAGTTGTTGTTATTGTTGCTATTTGTGAGTTCATGCTAAATATAGATATGTAATTAGTTTGGCAACTGATTAGGTACCTGTCGAGAGGTGAAACCTTTTGCAGTTTACAGCTCTGTGACGGTCCCTGAGGCGATGCGCCTCGTTTCAACGACCCCTCCTTGCTGCTTACTACTTGCATCGGTGTTTGATTGCTCATGCACTGAAGAGTAACGCTGCCCGTTGGATTTACACGCAATCCCAACGCTAGCGCCTGTATTGCAGCTAAGCCAACCTGGTGATTGTTATTGTACCTTACAAGAGGCTCCAACGCAATATCTTTGTTGCACTGCAACGCTTCCAGCTTCGGAGGTATGTTCTGCATCAAGTTCTGTTCATCGAGTAGTTTCTGAATCTCACGTTCAAAAGGCCCAACAATCTCATCAGTATTGTTAACTTTCGTATTCGGAGACAGTTTGTTCTTTCTGATATCTTTCTTATCCGTTTGGCAGAAACCATCTTTCTTCGGCAGTCGATCATTGTTTGAGTAGTCGTTCAGCAAGAGTTCCTTAATTTCCTCCGCTTCTTTAAAGCTAGGCGATCGTTTACAGCTAGCTGCTGATACTTTGTTGCACTCGATTATCGAATCGGAATCGTTGCGTATCCGCTTTTCCAAACTGCGGTTCAACTTTTTGATCGCACCGTTTTGAATGCTGGAGCGCGCTAAAGAAGCTGGTTTCTTTGGTTTCGTTAAAAATTCAAAACTTGCGCAACTTTCCCCTCGGTAGCTGTCTTCGCCGTCCAGCATTGGTGGGCTGGTAATCACGGACGAATCAATTGTATTGCATGTTGTGGCCAACGCCAAAATGGCACCAGGAGGTAAATTGTTTCTTTTGCGGTCGGTTGAATTGTTGCGCAGTGAGCAATTAGGGGGGATGTAGTCCAAGGATGCTCGTGGTGATGTTTCAGGACTCGAGCATGGGTTTACTTGGATATCAGAAGGGAAAATAAACTGTTGGGCGTCAGTTACAGGCAAAGGAGGAGACACACATGGAGATGCGTCTGCGTCTGTTGTTCGGCTGTAACTTTCATCACTGCTGCTTATACTGGGCGAATGATTTAACGAACTTATTTCATCTGCTGAACTATGGATGCGTTGTGGTGCTGTTGGTGCATAGGCTGCACTAACCATCCCCATGCCTCCAAGACTTTCATCCGAGTAGTGTCGTTGCAAAGGACTAAGTCTATGAACACTATGCGCAGCCATATTTCCTTGGAACTTATTCCGCATTTCAGGGGTAGCAATTTTGCTACTTGTCGGTTGTGAATTCATCACTGGTATGTTTTTCCTATGCCTATTTGGCGAATCCTTACTGGGCGGTTTCGGTAGCGGCTTTAAGTACGGTTTCGAATCGGCGGATGAAAAGCTCGAGTATGGATTTGAGGGTGCAGGTCGCGGCCATGGGGGAGTATACTTCATATCGTTAGTAGAGTACAAAACTTTATGCGGGGGTAATGGTGGTGCTGATATGTTTTCAGGTTCGTGCTTACTGGACGATGACTTGATGGGTCTCGGTTTCGTATGGTTGGTTGGTGGTAAAAGTGGTTCATTTTCGCACCCAATATTCATTTCCCGATGGCACGATTCCCTCAATGGCGGCAACCGCATCGCATTCCGCATCCCGAACGAATCGTCGCGTGATGAAGTACGATTTGGAAGCGGTTGAGTGTGTTTTCGACCAGGGTTCAAATCGCCATGAAGCAATGCCAAGGGAGTAGCAACACCTCCATACATATTGTTCAATGCTAAAACAAAAAACATTGCAATGACCAACTGGGTTCACTTTAACGGAAATCAATTAAAATATAACTTATTCTAAGGAAGCTTTCTGAAACTTAAGTAAAACTCAAATTGTAGCTTAAGAATTGACGCATAATGCTTTGGACGTCAGACTTATTTGGTGCAAACCTACGCTGATAACTAATTCTATCTGTGCAAAAGCTCACAAGTTTTAACAAACCAGGTACTTACAATATGTAATAGTAAATAAAACAATGAACGGAAATAAAATAAAATTAAGATATAACTCTACAATAAAATGCTACAGCCCAATCTAACCAAGTGTTGCTTCTGGAATAAACGTTTAAACATACAATGTAATTGATTTTTGTCCGGAAAACTTACCGATGGCGTTGTTGGATGGGCCATTGTTTCTAAAGTTGTTCAACTCCTCGACGCGAATGGTCCCGGGTTGTTTGCGATCGATTAGGAAATATGTAGTCATATCACCCTTGCCTTTAACTTTCACCTTTCCGCGACACTGAAACTCGTACGGGTACGCTTTCAGTACTTGATACACTTCTTCAGTGACCTGTGTATGATTAGGCAAGCCAGTTGAGTCCATTCGGCTGGCAACGTTTACAGTATTACCCCAAATATCATATTGCGGTTTTCTAGCTCCTATAACACCAGCCACCACCGGCCCAATGTTAATTCCTGCGGACACAATTATTTTCTTGAGCACCCCGCATCATCCAAACGCATTTAACGACTTACCAACACGCAACATGAAGTTATTGTAACTGTTCTCATTGATGTTGAGCAAACGGTCTCGCATTGCGAAGACAAATTCCACGAGGGTGCTCAAATGCAAACCAGCAGTGCTTTCGTCATCATCTAATATCCGCAAATCTGGCATCAAACCAACTGCGGCCATGTACGTTGAACCAACTGTTTTGATTTTGTCTATTGATTTGAATCGATCTTCGCTGAGGAGATCATCGAAGTCAGCAATGATCTCATTCAATAAGCGCAAACATTCCACGCCTTGATTATTACCATCAAGTTCGGTGTAGAATTCATGGTAGTTGGTGATGGACGCGAACACAACACCGACTCTAGAGTAACTCTGATGATAGAGTTCCTGCGATAGAGTATTCTGTAATAGAATGGCGTTTGTATTTTATGATGTATGTGCAGCCCCTTCAAATTTATTCAACACGAAATTCCGTAAAAGAACTTTGGAAGAACAAAATCTCAATTAGAATTTAAGAGCGGCTACATGCATTGATGCGCAACTTTGCGTTAACCATCGAAAACTTGAGTTGCTTCAAAGAAATGAAAGTCCTTTTGGGTTCCAACAACAATTATTGTTGTATTACCGCATAAATAATAATAAAAATTAAAAAATACTTTTCATTTACTTGAGGGATCCAAATAATCACCGGGTTACTGTTCTATGCTGCGTTGAAGTCACCGGGTTACTCGCTTGATCGCGCGTCGAATTTCGACGAAAAGTGATACAAGTTTACAAATATGCTTTGTGTATTCCAATTCATACCTTTTGAAATAACAATACATGCAACAATTTGCAGAGTTAGATTTATTTGGGATACCTTATCCTAGCCAAAACGTCGACAAAAAAACAGTTTCTTTACGAATTATCGCTTTAGTTTACGAAAAGTTTCGCCTCCATGAATGCAGCCGCCTTAATAAATATTCAATCATTTCATTTGACAAACACAAGAAGTGTTATCTACGATTAAACAGTACGTGCCATTTAACGACAAATACAGGCTACACATTACAGTAAAGCTAGAGAGAAAGAGTAACAACAATTGCTCTCAGATGAGGAAAATTGAAGCAAGATGAACAAAATGTGCCAGAGTATCCTATTATGCGTAATCTATTGCAATAATAGAAGACTCACTTGAAATTTGAAAATGAAGAAGCATGCTTTAGATCACTTACCATGTTGTTCCGGAATTGGTTGTCCAAGAAATGAGTGGCAACATGCGCCGGCAACAAATTGAAGAGGATACGCTTGTTAGAGTGCTGAAGTGCATCCATTTCGCGTTTCTCTTCGTTTGCTTGAATCTGCCAAAGGAAATCGAGCCGAGCAGTCCATTCGACTTGTCTGCCATGTAGTAAGACAGCTAGGACGAACATAAGTACTTCAAGTACACTTAGCACGTCTGCTGGTATTACCGATCTGCAAAAAGATCAGTTTAGGATACGATATTCCATGCAAAAATAGATGAAACTCGTACTTGACTCGAAGATCGTAGCACGCGAAGAGGTCATTGTGCGATAGCTCAATCAGCAGGATATAAACCGTGGACATGACTATTAACAGCGACGTTTTCAACAAAATCGGGAGCCGTAAAAAGAGTGCAACTGCCAAATAGCCCAACGCACACGAAAGGACAATGTACTGCGGTAATGGGCATGCACGATGGTCACGTTCCAGCGTCCCACCGTCCAGCGTCACGTTGGTTGTTGACTGTGGTGACACGCAGGGCACATCCGAACGACACGTAAACTGGAAACGACCAGGGAATAGATTTACCAACACAAATACCAAAGAAGGTGCATCCGGAAGTTGGAATCGTATCATCATCGCTTACCACATTCACTTGGGCGACGGTGTAAATCAGCACGATTGTGAAGACCGTAATTGCTAAACGCAGGACAAAACTTTGCGAAATGTCCCACAAAATCCATCGGAGACGTACAGCTAATAGGAGCATCAATACGACCGCAATCCAGACGAAAGCGGTGAGGAAAAGCAAAAGTAGGATGATGGTGCGCGGAAGGACAACTGCTTGTAGAGCCCCTAAGAGGACCAGCAGTGCCAATGCACATGCCAATGAGGAACTATAACCCACATCGATATCATCATGATACTGAAACCCCAGAAAAAGTTGGCATTGATATGGTGTTGAAGTTATTCAAGGATGGTCTAATTGGGAGTAGAAATTACCTGGTTTTCCTTGGAGCTATCCTTGAAGCACAAGGTGATGAGGTTCACGTGATTCGACTTTTCGCGATCTACACTACGTGCTTCGATTGCTTGCGCCAAATACTTGTTCACTCGATTTGACGGCTGATGGTAGACACTGGAGTGGCGCTTCTTGAAGGGTCTCTTGAACTTCTCGGTGACTTTGTTCTAAATCCATAAGACACAAACAAATCGATCAGTTTCCGCAACATGCCTTCCGCCTTCAGAGCAAGTAATTAATAGATCAACTTCAGGAAAAGCAATGGAAGCGAAATGTCCAAGTGCAGCAATTTGTATCCAAGCGGAAATGAGCAAATTGTAATTTCCTTCCTTTTCCTGACGTTCCAGATAAACACGTCTGGGCAGAAGCGCCGCCAAATTTGATAGGAAATTGCAATTACGCCCAGCCGATGGGTGATATCACCACTGGAAAAAATGCAAATGAACCGCCAATATGCAAATGCGCCGCAACACCTCGCACATAAAAGTGTCATTATATGCGCACGACGTTAAATGAATAAAATGATACATTTGGTGACATGAAGAGTAATAGAACACTTGATTGATTGACAATGCTTGCACATGTATAACGCAATGAACATACGGCTTCCTGCGGTTTTCTGGTATTAATGACGAATGCCAACCAATCAACCCAAACCATCCAGTGACTGAAGGAGATCGAAAAGAGTTTTCTCAGCGAAGAGTTGGAAATACAACGAGTATCAGAGAAAACATTCAAGAAGTGGTAGAGATTTTGATGTACATTAATTGATACACGAATAGAAATAGAAATTTATGATACTTTGTGTCTTAAGCACAACTCACTTTCGGCGTATTGGCTGGTGTTGTCACCTCCTCATTAATAACTATTGTGGGGGCGGTTTCAACTCGAGATGGTGATTTCGTTTTATCAACTACCTATAAGTTTGCACCGCAGAGACATGTATCAGTTGGATTTCGACACGAATGTCCCAATGTTGATTCTGCATTTCATCAATCAACATTGAGTCACCAAATATAAGCAGCTTATGATACAATGAACACACAAAAAAACGCATGAATGATCAAATTAGAACAGCGTCGACGTAATTTGAGACATTATAACACTTGTGCGAAAAAAGAATGCGCATGTTGGGTGCTTGAAAATTTGAAGCGTCTGATCATGATTGGCTCCAAACTCACTTCAACTACCGTGTCGACGACAACAACTGGCCCGATAGCCGCATTGTTGACGCATACCTATCACACACATAGAAATAGATTAACAACACCTAGTTTTGCAAATGTAAATCCACCCTACATACTTGTACTCACAAACTAAGAGTAAGCAAATATATTCAGCGAAATTAAAACATTGATCTGACTATCCAAAAAAGCGTTCGACCAGAGCGTTAACACCTCTAGCAAACCAACCAAACACAAATCATAATCATAGTAAAACTGCGTGTGTAATGCGTGTCTTCATGGGGGGTTGGTGTTTCAACTCACTTTAGAATCGGCCGGTTCGGGCGTTTCAGTGGTCGGCGGATCTGCGTGCAGAGCTCGTTGCAGATCTAACACCTACAAAGCGGACGGAAAACAGTTACACCAACAACAAACACGAAAAAGAGACGACCACTCGCACCATTAATCAACGAAACAGAACGCAACTAAGGAGTGCGCGAACAGGACGCCGACCGCCATCTTTCCGTGTGTATAATATGGATGGAAATGTGCATTTTAGTGCGTTTGGGACATCGATCTTAGCCTAGAGAGTTCTCGCCCTAACGAAACTTACCACTAAGTCCTAGAACAACAAGTACAACGATAACAACACACATGCAAGTTGGTATGGGTCGTAGTCATTTGCAAAGTTATGATCTGATCCGACCGGAAGTAAGGACTCACCTTGCGGGCGTTGGCGTTCTTCATGTCCTGCGGCTGTAGAGCCATGTTGCTGAAGGGCACCTCCATGGAGTACTTGATCGAATGCAGGAGTTGGACGACCACGTTGGAGACGTTCTTGAAGCTGAGCTTTCTTCTCTGGGCGGCGCCGAGAGCCGAGCGAACCTGCAGCGTGTTGAACAACAGTGGCTGGAAGAGATCCGCCGGAATGTGCCGGGGGAGGGTATGCAGGTTAGTCACAATGAGATCAAGGACAAAGGAGTGTCTTGGCTACCTATGTTAGTCGAGTGTGTGTTTGTTGCACGTGTACCACATCCCTCAAGAACAAATCAAATTAATCATAGGCCTTTATGTGACTGATCGGAAGGACGACATATTTCGTGAATGGTAACGACGAACATTCAAGTGGTGCAAGATTACATAAGGGAGGGATGGGATCATCGAAATACCTTACGTGTCTTTTGTCTACTCGGATAAGAACTTCAAATATGTGCCCGATGACACTTGCTTGAAGTTTGTTAGTCTGTTTTCTAGCATCTACGCATATAAATACCTTGCGACGACGTGCGGGTGGCACGATAAAGTAAGTTGTAACACAATGGTCCCGCAAGTACTGATTGCGGCTGGAGCCCATTCCAGCCTCCACTTCGTACTCGCCTCCGAGATAATCCAACGTCGCTTGGGTGATGTGCACGCGGCTGAAACCACCAGCGAAACATGCACCATTCCGTACATTTGTTACCATTCGCAACAACAACAACTCACCCTGGTTCACCACCAGCCTCCATGTTGTTCGCCAACGTGACATCGTTGGACCACACGTCGTACTGCCACTTGCGCAGTCCCAAAACGCCGCAGAGGACTCGTCCCGAATGGATGCCCACTCGCATATTCAATTGCACATCGGTAGCTTCGACCACACTGGCGATTGCATCAATCATGTCCAGGCCCATTTCCACCGTGCAGTGGGCATGGTCCGAGCGTGGTTCCGGAAGGCCCGAAACGCAGTAGTAGCAGTCCCCAAGAATTTTGATTCGCAAACAGTGATTATCCTGACAGGGGATACAAAGGAAGGCAAATTAGTACGATTCGGAGTGTGGAAATCCACATGGTAGACTCACGTTTGCCAATTGGTCGAATCGACCGAAGAGTTCATTCAGCAATCGAACCAATTCTTGGGCTGTGCATTGAGATGCAAGCACCGTGAATCCCACAATATCCGCGAACAATATACTGTTTTGGAAAGAATACAAAAAGAACAATTTCAATATTGACTACTTCGAAGCTCAAAGCATCTAAGAATGTTTGTCCTGGATTGAAAGTAAACACTTCAAATTGAAATGTACATTGAATACATTCGATTTCAGGAAACTCTATGGAAAAACTCACCTGACATTTTCATGTTTTTGAATGTAAATCTTATGAAATTGCCCTTCCACTGGTGAAATTATATCGTTTTTCATTTCCATTGCGACGTGTTGTGGGAGCACCGACAGAAGAAGTCGCTCCTGAAATTGCCATGAAAAAGAAATCCCGAACACAAAGTTAATCAACGCAATTCATTTTGTGCAGACTTCAGAGCTGACTTCATTTCTGATTGCAAGAAGGAAAAAGTACGAAACGGATTTTTTTATCATGCAAACAAACTGCCAGCCAATCAATCACGTAGATGCGATTAATTGGCTTTCGTCTGGACCGTTCGAACAGGTGCAATTTTAAAATGTTAGCGAAACAATAAATTTGCAAAAATAAGGTCGCCCCATAAATCGATCACTCCGAGCCAAAATACGCAACCTACCAGCTTTTCATTCTCGTCTTCCATTTCGAGGCGTGCAGCAATGCAGTTCCTCGTGTCCAGAAAGGCCTTCCGTTGTGCATGTTCCATCATATTGTGCATGAAGATGCCGACGACATTAACGCAGATGAAGACAATCAGGTTCGCAGTGATCTAAGAATTTCCGAAAAATGACAGCCAGTTATTAAGATGAAGAAGCATCGAGGAAAGAGAAAACACATTCAAATCCAAACTTGAGCATCAATGCCAACCGATGAAGCTATTTTAATTCGTCGTGACTAAAATCTAATTTGGCGACACGCCGATATCAAATGAATCACTCAGGTATGCAAATTGTGCTCCCGAGGAATTGGTCCGAGTTGAACTTAATTGAGTGAGTGTCATTCGCTTTGATTCATTGCTGCCATTGCAGATTAATTCATTTCCATTGTTTGAATTGCATAATTAATTGCGCATTGAATTTTTTATTATGTTTTCGCGCCATGGTGAAATCCAAAATCGGCCTATCGATTCGATATTGCCTGTATTAATCTGTTTAGAAGGTGGGATAATAAAAATGTTATATGCTGTTAAATGGAATACTGAAGAGACAAAACATAAGTTTCGGTCAGAAACACTAGAGACTCTCGTAAAGTTTGGAAACTTGCAAAGTGGAAAAGTTTGGTAGGTAATTTATTGGTCCGATGCGGGACAGAGACTTTGTTACCAACATTTCTCTTTAGGAATTGAAACTTGGAGCACACTCGACGCTCACGATTTTGAATAAATTTATTTGAATATTTTAGATTTGTGAACTTTAAAGTCCTGATGAAATATCGGTTTACTTTGTCAAATGTTTTATGTACCTAAAATTCAATTACATCTATTTTGTTGATCTACCAGTAAATTTTAACTTTTGACACCAGGATGTTCTTAGGAATAGTAATTTCAGGATGTAAGGTTTGATAATTACCTGTTGCCAAAATAGATGTGGAAAATCCTTCGCTGAAAGCACGGAAACCACAACATGAGCTGAAGAAAGCAGCAGCCCGAAGACAGCAGCCACCCACGCTTTCAGCGGCATCATCGCATAAGCCAGGAAGACAACGAAAACCACCTGCCAAACTCCTTCAGCAGCAACATGAGCACTAGCTCCTCCATAGAGAGGCAGTGCAAGGGCGCAAAAGGTCGCCAGAAAGAAGAGAACTGCATAGCACACCCAGAGCAGGTACGCATCCTGCATGAGTCTCGTGTGCAGGAAGCCGAGCAGAATGATAAAGAGGATACAATGCGCTGCATGGTACACCACCTGCAAAAAAACATTCCAGACATTCAAATGGGACCAGCACATTCACCACTGGAGATTTACTTGAGCAGTTGCCGCCTGCGAGTAGACCAACCCCAGATTGGCGAGAACCGCTGTGAGGATGACGAAAAGTGCCACCACAGCAGCCACACTCGAATGTTGCAATTTGCAGATGTAGCGCTGGTACAGCAGCTCCAGCTCGTCGTTTTCGAATCGATGCGGATTCAAGACGCGCGCCACGATTCGCGGCGATGTCATCGCTTTCACGCTGTGATCCATTTTCGAAGGTGGAAATGCAGCGCCTTTCAATACGTGTCGATTTTATGCTTCTGTTTTCGGCGCCGTGCCATCCTTGCTCCTGCAATGGAAAAATCGTTTTTTTTGAGCGTTTTATAAA
This sequence comes from Aleochara sp. GC000083, assembly GCA_030264555.1. Lineage (NCBI taxonomy): Eukaryota > Metazoa > Arthropoda > Insecta > Coleoptera > Staphylinidae > Aleochara > Aleochara sp. GC000083. The sequence goes on from JARJDZ010010072.1 coordinate 22,202, forward strand.
TAGCTGGATAATCAATGCCTTTTGATAATTGGAACGTGAAATGTTGTGTGAGCCGGTACATGTACCCGTTGAAGGTGTGGTGGGTGAGGTCCTTTTTTGCGCTCGGGGTACAAAACGATCATGATGGCCGACCCACGCGGTTGTCTTGTTCGAGTGGAGGACGGGATCCTTTGAACTCGAAACGGGGAAATAGATACGTGGCGAAGGACGAGGCAGGAGGGAAAAGATATGATGAACATCACACACCCGATTGAGCACATCGATGTCGAGAACCGATGAAAGCCGCTTTTCGCTCAACAAGCTGCACGCTTTCATACATGCTTGTACCATCGTGATCCAGCTAATCGGATGGTGGGTGCAATTAACGAATTTGCACTGTTTCATTATATGCGCAATCAATAAACGAGACCGAGATATATTTACGTAATCAACATGCTCGTTGTATTTAGTATGCATGTGCTTCTTCTCTGGTAAACATTGTTTGCTAATGAGTGAAAGGGTAATAGAAATGTAATTTGCAATGTCACAGGTCGGTCGTTAACATGCTCATATGATATCACTCCATGTTTTCTATGAAATACTGTTTGCAAGTACTCTTAAGATTATAGCAATTTTCAAAATTACAATAACTTTGTTCCTATTACAATTGAAGAATTATCAAATATTGAAAGACATAATAAAAAAGTCCATCTTGAAGTTATACTTTTTCAGAAAAAATTTCAATAACAAAAATTCCCCTTATACATTTATAGTTAATAATATACATCAGTGACATTTGAAGTATTTCCTGGGACAAAATACTCTAATAGAAGAAAGTACACAACAGGTAATTTCAAAAAGAAATTACATATATTACTTCTAACTTATATGAAAAGGAAATAAATTGTGAACATGCAACACTCATATGTGTTAATGAAATCCATCTAAAGCAAACAGGTAAACCTGAATGTATTCGCCAATTGCGAATCCGAGGGAAGCGACCTCGAAGCTTTATCGAACGAGCTTTTACGTGCTGCATAACGACTTGTTCGTATTCATTAGTCGCTTGAACAGCTATGACGTTAATTTTTCAACAGCGTGTTTACGTTCGCATGCAAAGAAGTTGCTTAATTGAAGCAACGAGGAAAATTTGCACCAAGAAAATGCCATGTATCCAGCCCGTTACGTTTCGTGCTAAAAATAAGTCCAGTTCTCTTACTAATCCTGCGATTAAATTTTGTCCAGCTTGCATTTTCATCAAACCTAATATCAATGATTTATTTCAACGGTATAAATTTATTAACCCATAATTGAGTTGAACAATTGAAATGTTGTAATTAATGAACATGACTGGAAAATTGATAATGTTGCAAAAACGTATCTTCAGGGTCGCTTGAACGTTTTGGGGTCAATGCTAAATGGGTCGTTAAAACAGTACAAAGAAATGGGACTATTTTTTCGCGTGGAGTTCCACAAACATACATGAGCTCAGATTTCGGTTGGTGTTTCCAATTTCCTTTTAACGATCGATGTTGGAATTAGCTGCGTGTTGGAGATGACTTACGAGTGCGTTTGACAATTATTTGGCAAGCCTTGCGCATTCATTATGCCATTGACACGTTTTTAAAGAGGTCTTGTTCGTGAATTTCGAGTTCATAATTTTCGCGCTGACAGATTCATTTCGCACTGGGCCGATCATGACGTTCATGATGCGTACATTATTTCTGTTTGCACTAAAGATAAACCAGTAATGAATTTTCAACTAAAATTGCATTTTTCAATCAAAGCAACAAAAAATCAAAGAATATCTTGAGGGGATAAAGCGCTTAAGTTTAACAAACTTTCCGAACAGATTCTGCTCCATGAAGCATTTGAGAGATTACGTAAAATCTGCATAAAGAAGATGACAGTTAAGTTTGTTCCCAGTGCTGAATTTCTTCCATGAGGAAATTTAAATAATTGATTTTCTCAACGTACATTAAACTGAAGGGCAAACGTACATTTAACCCCTACATTGATATTACTTAATTCATGTCACTAATCTAATTTTGCCCAAAATATTTCACCCAGCACTCCGACTGGATTAAAAGTGTCATCTGAAAAGCAATCAGCGAGGGCCTAATCCAGAAAAGTTGCAACATGAATTTCGCATTTATTTTTTGCATTCAGCGCTGTAGTTTTTAAATACATCGAATGCAAAATGCGCTCGTATGTAGTAGCAGATTGCAGCTCAACAACATGTTTTAAAAAGCATTGTGAAACTAAAAGTTTTTGTTGGCTGGTTTACCAACGACCTAGAGAGAGAGACATTTTGCAACGATATGACTATAGCATGACGAATTGTCGTACGCCCACATACATTCATTCCCATCAGGAAAAACATAATAAAATGTGAAGTGCATGAGTCGAAATGCCCAGGTAAAAGCCTCGCAAAACTAATTTTAAATGTTTTAAAAATGTAGCCATCCCAGCTTGTTCAAAAATCAGTGAGTTGGTCAGTGTAATTGGATTTTAATTAAATTATGTTTTAATTGGATTTTGTTTTAGTGGGCAAATAAATTTACTGAGTGCATGTTTCAACACTGGAAAAAAATAAAATATTAAATTTTGCAAAAGCGATATTCTATGCATATACAAAATGCAATATTTCCTACCTACTTTATGCAACTTTGCTGCAAAGATAAACAAAACAGCTAATAAGGCTCGTTTGTGAAGAAATTTCCTTTACAATTCACACCGATAATTAAATTTCAAAGCATTGCTCGTATTATTTAAGTACGT
>JARJDZ010010073.1:0-55962 GCA_030264555.1 Aleochara sp. GC000083
TCAACCGGAGCCAGTTGAACCCTGGTTTTTTAACGAGGTTGTTACTCCTCGAACCCTCCTCCTTCCTTATCTCTTGCATGATAAGGCCCCCGGCTTGGGACGGGTATAGCGGAGTTAGATAATTGGTCCATCTAATTAATGAACACTCCCTCCTCAGCTCCACTGGATATATAAATACACCTCGTCCAAATCCGCATACACTGTAAACCATTAATACAAAATAATTTATTATCAAATTATAACTGGTCATTGGTATACCATATATGTATATATAATTAAAGAAACTACATAAATGGCTGACATTCTGCCATCTTTTAAACAATGTGATGTTGTACCATGTAATGTTGAACTACAATTCACAAATTTATTATACGAATTAAATTCTGCAAATTTACTGAATTTTAAACCAATTAAACTATTTCGTTGCAATTGCAATTGTTTTTGCAACGCCGAAATTATCGCGGAATAGCAACAACTGTACGTCCACACATATCAAATGTCTGAGCACTACTAAAGCGAGGCAAAGCGACTTAAGCCGAACGTGCTCAAGCAGCGCACGAAAGCGTGATGCGAACGCCAGGAATGCATATTAATCTACAAATTACATTTACAACAATGATTCATTACCTTAAAATAACTGCTGCAAGATACCACTTCTTAATGGCTTCCAAATGGAATACTTGAAGCTCTTCATTCTTGTAGCAAAGAATCCTGCAGCACTCAAAGTTAAGATTTGTTGCAAGTCTCTAGAACAGCATACTCCTCAACTGAAAACTGCTTCACAACTGAAATATAAACACAAAATTAATTTACAAAATGAAATATACATAAATTTCAGTAGTAATAACTGAAGAAATGTTATAATCATTGCTGTTACAAATTATAAACTGCATGTATAACTGTTGATTGTTTCAAACAAAATCTAAGTTGCATGTAATATGCTCATTTCAGTAAAATTCAGATCTTCTATCTAAAAAGTTTTCTTGTGTAAATGTAAACAATTTTGTGTAAATTTGCAGTATGGTATTTGTAGTTAATGATCTATTTCGAGTCCAGCTCAAATGATTAATTTAGTAAATGCAATTAAGCAAGCAAAAGGTGCTACAGTCCAATCTTATCTCTGTATGGATATTGTACTACACCAATAGGTTAAAGTGTTACATAATGTTGAACATTCTATATTATAAATACTTACAAATGAGTTATATTGGTTGATTAGAAATCACTTCCAATGGAGTTGATACTGCATGTATGGTAATGGAATATCTGGTGGTGAAAACTGTACCTTCTGATTTCTTCGCCTTTTAATTTTTGATATCTCTAGATACAGCAGATCCCAGTTTCAGGACAGCTCCATTCTAAGAACTCATTATTTATTCCCTCAAGGCCTATAATCTAAGATGCACATAAACATTAAATTTAAAAGAGTAATGATGATAATTAATTGGAGCATGTACTTACATTTGTCATCAGGAAAAGCATGGCGTCCAATACAAACAATCCAATTATACAAATCACATTAAAACCAAACAGGTTCTTTATGATTTCGACAAAGTGTGCACAACATTTAGAGATTCTAAAATAAGAATAATATAATATTAATTTTTCACTGTTAACATTACTGCATAGTTGAGAAAGAAATTTGCATTGTCGGCTGGATTAAAATTTCATGGATAAACTTAAAGATGGTAAAAAAACACCCAAAAAAATACGACTTCAGCGCCCCCATGAAGTTGTGATCAAAATAAAGTGACACCTATCGGTAAATAGGAGAAGCTGAGGACTCTGTAAAGTCGGTAAAGCAGATTTCATATTAGTTACATTTAAATCGCGCAATGTTTCAACTTGTAATAAATGTATAATTAGCTAAATAATCTTTCTTGTTATAATTCAAAATTACTAAAAAGGAAGCTCACCTACATGTAAATAAGATCCCTGTGCTTGGTTTATTGTTTCTCCATTTCTTTTGAGTGGTTAACATAAAGAACCCTTGTAGAGAATCGAAAGGTATGCACTGGAACAGGAATTACACAGCATTAACAATCCATTTACATTTAGAAAGTTTGTACAATACCTTAGATTGCTATAGACAAAGGCATGATGATGGCATCCAAATAAACTACCTGAAGTGAAGACTTGAGACATTAAAGATTCTGAAACAAGAGAACACTTCATTAGAAACAACACAAACAGCAAGGAATTGTAACAATAATGACCATGAAATAATCCTTCTTTCATTACTTAAAATACAGTAAAAGAAGTAATAGAAAATCTTTATAGCTCCTGAATAACATAGCTGGGGCGCAAATATATAGGGAGTAAAGATAAACATTACTCCCTCGACACAAAAGGTGATACATAACCACATTCTGTGTTTACATGTTTCTACGATTTTTCGATTCATGCATGTTAGTTATTTGGCGAATATTACTCGCAATTTAAATTGAAAATGTCATCTCAAATAAGCACTCGAGACAAACTACTGTACATCGTTGATGATATCGAACTCATATCAAAGTTAGTATTGCTAAAATTTAACGTTATATTATCAAATAATGTAAATACATTGTGAATGTTTTAGGGAAATAATTGAAAATGCCATTGCACCAAAGCATGCAAAACTCTCTGCTGTGGATTACGCCCAGCTTACTGAGCTACTAGTTGCAAAAGATAATGAATTAAAGGACATGCTGCTGCTGGCAGCTGAACAAGCAGAAATTGAAAAGAAGATGGACTTATTACGTGCAGAAGTAAACAGGCAAGATGAAGATATAAATCAGCTGCAGAAACAGCTCAAGGAAGCTGAGCAAATACTCTCAACAGCAATATATCAGGCCAATCAAAAGCTGCAAAGCATTGCAAAGGCAAACAAACGCCCAGTGCCATCTGAAGAGCTCATTAAGTTTGCACACAGAATTAGTGCTTCAAATGCAGTCTGTGCACCTTTGACATGGCAACAAGGTGATCCAAGGAGGCCATATCCTACTGACATTGAGATGCGTTTGGGTTTCCTTGGCAGATTGAGTGACCCTGCAAATGGGCACTTGCTGCAGCAGCAGAATAGTATGTCTGAGCTGCACAGGCAGGGCAGTCATTCAGAGATTCCAGCTTCACAGAATCAGTTTGCCTGGCATCCTTCTGGAGAGATACATATGAGTGTTGGCCAGGGAGGCAGTGTGCCCATGGACACAAGAAACCACAAACAGGAGAATGAAGATGTTGAGGTGATGTCTACTGATTCCAGCAGCAGTTCTTCAAGTGACTCCCAATAGATTGAATCAATGTGTTTTATTCTTACAATATAAGTAGAGTAAGCATAATTTTTAAATTAATAAAATAATTTCATGAATTTTGATTTGCCATGCAGCATCTGAATTGCTTTTTATATTCATTTTCTTTATCATTTTGAATTTCATTTGCATATTTTCCGTTTAGAAAATATAGATCTACCATTAACCATCTCACATGTGAAAACTACGAAGCTAACAAAAACGCCAAAAATATAAGCAATAAACGCAATTGAGACATTATCAATTTTAAGTGCGAAATAATTAGTCTCTTCCGGAAGTTTCCATCGAATGTAATCACTCTGATCGACCAGATATTCCAGAAAACCCGCATTTCGCAAATCCAAAATATAATCATCCATAGCTTCTTTAAGAGGGAATCCTCTTTGCATTAATATCCATGCGTATTTGCTTGTAGCCGAATCCATTTTGTAGACGCTATCGACATTTTCGTGGATATTTTTTTCCTGATCCAACTTCATAACGTGCGCAACAGTGCGCGCATTTGTCATAACAGCCGCATTGCGCTCTACGTACATTGCCTCCAACTTTTTAATTGCATCCCCAATTTTAATCTCATTCCAACGATCATAGATTTCCTTCACGTATTTATTTCCGTTGTCCATCTCAAACAATTCCTTCGTCGTTTCCACACCATAAATGAGAAGATTGTTATCGACAATTTCTTGCAAAGTATTTATTTGATTTTCATACGCAGGACGCACCAAAAACGAAAGCAGGACAGCTTCGAAGACTGAGGAAAACACGTGGGAAAATACCACCCATGTTAAAAATAAGATGCGAATTAAACATCCAGTTGGTTGCTTTGAAGATCTTGCCATTAATAAACCAACGAGAACGGTGAAATTGTTCATGAACAATCCCCCATTAAGATTTGCATATCGTCTCAACAATTTTACTGTTCCAACATCTCGAGGGACTTTTGAAATGATTGATATTTTCTGGAAAAATGTAACCACCAAGGCGAAAGTAATCAAACTCAAGAATAAAATGAGATACACTCTGGGGCGAAAAATACGACTAATTGCAATCCATTCTGGGATTCTATTGGCTTTCGGTAAGAAAAACGCATACTGTGATGGAAAATACGGACTGCTACCATCAAAAAACTTCAACGCTGTACCTTTTGCATGAAAGAAACCGATCATAAGATCCGCCTCTCTTTCATACAACGATTGATACATATTTGTAATCGTACCATTCGCATAAACAGTTCCCCAGTCGGTGTGTTCATGCTGCACATAAACTATCTCAAATTTAAGTTTCTTGGCAACCTCCTCGAGAATCCACTGCTCCATCCCGCGTTGACCTCCTTCATGAAGGTCTAAAACGTATGGAGCCAACTTGAAAGTCAATACCTTTATCTTACAACCAAACCAGTTGTTGTACTCCACATTCAGCGCTTTACCAATAACTTTTTTGTGGCATTTGTAGCATTCATCAAGCAGAAGAAGTTGCTGAACTTCACAACGATTGGCGGAAATCGTTCGAGGAGCATACAAATTGAGTTCTTCATCCAGGACGATAACATTTGTGGAGAAAGTATGCCAAGTGATCTCTAGGATATCATCGATGTGATCCATATCACCCGTGTACATGATGATATATTTGCAATGCTGGTTGAAGTTCATCGAGGTGTAATACACGTCGAAGTAGCGCCTCAAATCTTCGACATCGTCGATGATGAAAACAGCGAATTCGATAACGTATTCATCGTGGAATGTGATGGCATCATTCGGATGAAGATGGATGATTTGTTTTGAGACCATGTGAGCCACCTCGAAGAATTCTTCGACGTGATTATTCATAGATGAATATGCGAAGAGTGTTGTCTTGATGCCGATGTCTTTGAGTAATTTTTTGAAACATACATGTTCTGCCATGTGATGCACGGTGACTTCTGGGAAAAATGCGCTCATTCGATTATTTAAGGATGCACTTTTGTTTATTCGTGTAATTAGTAGTAGTTGAAATGCAGTGATAATTATTTTATAATGCATTTTTACAGACAATGCTTTTTAAACTGGTGATCAAGGAAATATCTAGATCATTAGGCCGTATTATACGATAATTGTTGTATTGAAACATTGATTTCCACTTTGCTTTATTACCAATTGACTGATCACTTTTGTCGCATTTCTGATTAAACTGCTGATAATTTAGGTAAAGTTGTAAGTTACTAGAATAGAGTTAATGCCATTGCTTGTTTGCAAGTTTGTTTCCTATTTAATTGATTGCAAAGGACCAATTTTGAGAGAGATATTGAATAAAATTTACTCAGAAAATGCATTAGAAGTTTAAACCCTCAAAATTTTGCATCAAGGCAATTTAAATTATTGCAATGGAATAATCTGGGTCATGTAAATAATGTCTTATGTCCTTCATAAGACATAAAAAATTAATGTATAGAAACAAAAATTGATCTTATTAAGAATTTATAGCAACGTTTATACGAGCTAATCAAGATTATAAAAGTTAATGCTGTTTATGTTATGCTTGAATAAAACATGTTTTTCATTGTCTTGTTACTTCCAAGTGAAAGTTTAATAAATAAACGATGATTAATTTAATAAATAAACACATATTTTTGGGTAAAATGTAAGGAAATAAATGACCCTTTAGGAATATTAATGCCTATTACAGAAAGCATTTGTAGCATGCTGCAGTTTTTTATCAAAAAACTCAGTGAAAAACTTTGTTCTAAATGAAACTATGAAGAGTTTGAAGAGCAAGAAGATGGACTTGTCAGATTTTCTGAAGAGTTTCAATTTACATCAATATGGCAATAAATGAAAATGAATTGAAGACTGATTGTGAGTTGATTTTGCAGGATATTTCATGGATTGGCAAACCATATTTGCAAAAACAACTTAATTTCTACAACTTGGAAGTTCAAAGGTTGGAAGGTACAATGCAATAGAATGTTTAGTAAATTCAATCCCAAAGGACTTAAGAACTTCAGGAAATGACTGATTTTCATATGAGTGAGTTACAGCATCGAACATGGGAATGCTTTTTTTACACAGAGAAGAGTAGAATTGAGACATACTTTTCATTTTTGCATATTTTCACTCTTCTTTAACAACAATAGAACCAAAAGCTCTTATTAATGTTTAAATGACGCTATTGTCCAATAACAATCTCATTTTAGTAATAAATTATTAAATTTCTATGGCAAAATTGCAATGGTTGAGGTTAGAATGGGAAATTTTTACATAATATTCAAGATTTCAAAACGACCTCCACATAAATGAATATCTATGAGCTGCATTAATATTATTGACTTGTTTCTCACCTTAAATACCTTTTCTTTGGCTGCGAACCACTAAACAATATAATTTTTACTGCAAATGCTTCAAATTATTGTAAATCAAAGAATTTCATGGAATTTGTAATGTTGGTTGCCTAAATGTCAATTACCAAGTCATCAAAACATCCAGTAGATGTCGTTACAGATTTTTGGCGGAAATTATTTAAAAATAATGAAAACTTACTTATTCCGGTGTGATTGTTTAATGAGTTCACATTCTTGTTGTTTTGTACTTTTGTACCGTAAAGAGCAACGATTGCATAAACTAGTAGTTCAACTAAAAGTCGGCTGGTGGCAGAAGGCATTGACCAAACATGTCAACAGACGTCACCGTCACCAACACTTTATCACACTACAAACTGTACATACAAACTAAAATTAATAGTTATTCCAGAGACGCAAATGTTAGCCGTTCAATTATAATTACACCACAAGTATTAATATAACACCTGAAGCAAGTTGCAACAACACCAGCCCGACTGCAAAAAACATGTCGCAGTCGTCCATGTCAGCTGCGTAAATACCGAAAAAACGAGCGTGCGTACCTCGGATGTTCGAATCGGAGCAAATGTAGTGGAAATAATAACAAAAGCAAGAAGTAGATATAAAATTACTTGCTGATGACTCATCAACAACTAATCATTTGATATTAAATTGCTCAGGTGAGACAATTCCATGCCGTCATGTAATCCAGCAGCTAATGCTGTGTTTTCAGTACATTATGTGCCTTACCCTGAAGTTGAAGAAGTAAGAAACCCTACGAAATGGACGAGCGACGTGTAGCCGACTACTTCGTGGTCGTCGGCTTAAACGACCAACCAGACCTTCTGGATGATAGCTCCTTATCAGAGGTTGGCTCAGGCCACTTCAAGAGTGGCTACGATCAGGATCCAATTACAGACATTGGTGTCATCTTCCCATCACTGGGTGAAAGTGTACCTGCTGGTTATGATGTGATTGAACGAACACCAAGTGGTTTGAGTGCTGATTTGAACCATGGCAGTTTACGCAGCATTGAATGCTACCTATGTTTTCGACGTGGTCGCGATAAACCACCCTTGGTTGACATTGGTAAGTTTCAGAATCATTTTATGAGCATTGTAGTAATGTAGGGTTTGTATTTTTCAGGTGTCATGTATGAGGGCAAAGAGTACTTGATGAAAGATGCAGGGAAAGTTGAATTGAGCGTTGGCGGTCGTGTGGCTAATGTTAACAATTCAACAGCACTAACATTCATTACATACAGACGTGGAACACAGACAATGCCCTGCAATGCACTTGTTGTGACTGATATTTGTGTTGTGATAGCAAGTAAGGGGGAATCACCGCCGCACGCGTTTTGTTGCATCAACAAGAACTTGAATAAGGGCATTGTTGGCAGTGATGTTTTCCTCTGCTACAAAAAGTCCATGAATCGTTCGCGATTAATCACCTATAATCCATCCGTTATTTCCAGGTTTGTACAGTATTAATCATTGTGTAAATGTGATGAAAAATCGTTCAACTGATGACCTTATCAAATGTAAACAAATGTCTTACATTTGATACTCAGAGTTACAAGTTTTTAAAACACATTTTAAACATTATTGAACTAAGGAGAGTTAATGCATGAAAAAAATTTCATTTGCAGGTATCCCATGGGGGATTTAGATCATTTTCCATTTCCAAACTCAGTACCTTTGTTCTGCCTACCAATGGGAGCTTCTTTGGAGATGTGGCCCTCAGAAGCAATGCAACCAAAACCAATATTTAGCACATTTGTGCTGACTGTATCAGATGCTAAGCACAAAGTGTATGGATCAGCAGTCACTTTCTACGAGAAATTTCCCGAGGGCAAGCTAACAAGTGAACAGGCTCAGAAGCTCAACTATGAACCAGGAAATGGATTTGATTTGCATGCATCAAAATGCATCTGTGTGCTTTCACATTGGCCCTTTGCTGACACATTCAAGCAGTGGCTAAACTTTCTTTATGTAAGTCCTCAAAGTTTATAGTAACATGATACTAATAACGTACAATATTTTGCAGAACATGGTTGCATCTGGAGATGAACAAATCATCCCGATTGAAAGATACATTGTGCAATTACTCGACGAGGTTCCATTTCCAGCACCTCGTACTTTACTCCAGCTCTCATCAGATGATCGATTGATAATGACGCAACCTGAAGATTTGCCATTGCCTCGCAACGCAGCGAGCTTCAAGGATTTGCTCTTCAATCTCGGCGCTGATAATTGCCTGCTTATTCTGCTGTTGGCTCTGACCGAACAAAAAATCCTGATTCACTCGTTACGTCCGGACACGCTTACAGCCGTTGCTGAAGCCTTGTCCTCACTGTTGTTCCCGTTCAAGTGGCAATGTCCCTACATTCCGTTATGTCCACTAGGTACTCATAATTTCTTTACAAAAAACTGCATTTTTCATGAAATTTTATTTTTAGGCCTCGTGGAAGTCCTTCACGCACCTCTACCGTTCATGATTGGCGTGGACTCCAGGTTTTTCGACCTGTACGATCCTCCGGCTGATGTCAGTTGCGTCGATTTGGATACGAACATCATCACCGTGAGCGAATCCCAAAGACACATTCTGAACATGCGTCTCTTGCCGAAGAAACCCGCGAAGATATTGAAATCGACCTTGGAGCGCCTCTTCGATCAACTTTCGCTCAATAAGAAGGTCAGCAACGAATCTACCTCCGACGCTGACTTGGAATTGGAGTTTCAGCGTCGTAGACGTGAGGCAAGTAATTTCGCAATGTTTAAAACGATTGTTTTGTAATTTTGGGGGTTTTGAATTGCAGCAAGCTCAGGAATTAGAAATACAGGAAGCCTTCTTGAAGTTTATGGCGTTGACGCTGAAAGGATATCGTTCGTACCTGTTGCCAATCACGAAAGCACCAACTGTGGGCACCACAGACCCCCAAGCATTGTTCCAACTCAACGAGTTTCTGCGTTCTAGAGATAAGAACTACCACAAATTCTTCTCGTTGGTCATGCACACACAAATGTTCATTCGTTTCATCGAAGAGCGCAGTTTTGTTGCTGATGGCGATCAAGGACTTGCTTTCTTTGATGAATGCACTGAGAGATTATCCCAGGATGATGAAGATATCAAGTTGCTTGAACCGGATATGGTTCATAAAAGTGAGAGGACTGTTTTTCTTTTACCTCCTGAACCAACAAATGGTAAATTTGAATTCTTCCTTTATTTTTTTTCTCTAATTAATGTATAATTATTGAATTTTATTTCAGACAATCCACACGTTTACGAAGAATTTGATTTGAACCCATTGCTGTTGAAATCAACGGGGAAAAAACGAGATCACTTGTCGGCATTATATCAGAACACAATTCCTGGTTCTCCAATGGCGAGAAGAACCAAACACGAGATCAAATCAGCTCAAAAGCTTGCTCAGAAATATGTGAACGAACCGAAATTATGGGCTCGTTGTTTGAGTGGCACCTGCCACACGCTTTATTTCATGGCATTGCCAAGTTTATTGTCTTTGCACGTGGGACGTGAACGTGCTGTACTGCAGCAATCGTACGAACTCCTGGTGCGTGCTACCCAGCAGAAGCTGGCCTGCGATGAAGTCTGCTACCGATTGATGATGCAACTTTGTGGAGAGTATTCCAAACCATTGCTGGCTGTTAAATTGTTGTTGCTTATGAAGCGAAATGGTATTCAGCCAAATGCACTTACTTATGGGTAAGTTACAAACATTCAAGTACAGTTTGAAGAAAAATTAGTTGAAGGAAATTCAAAAACAATTCATAGAAAATCAGTATTTGAAATTATTGTAACTCTATTATTTCTATTTGAGAATGATGAGTAGTTGATATTAATATATTGATTTCTTTGTTTTAGTTTGTATAATCGTTGCGTTTTGGAAGCAGAATGGCCTGCACAATCAAGCTCAAGCCTCCTTCTTTGGAACAAATTACGCTGCGTCGTATTGGGTGCAGCTCGGTTTCGCAGAGCTGCAAAACGACGTGCAGCACGTCGTCAATCAGCAACCATGGATAGTACGCTAAATTTGCTGGATCCTGGTGATCGTGTTGCATCGCGTTCGTCGCTTGATTCCCATGAAGCAGTCCCCGTGAGCGATGGAATGTTCGATAAGCTATGTACGCGCGTGGCGAGCATCGTCAAAGGTGGCGGCCCCACGAACGGCTCTGAACCGACTGATTCAGGCGTCAGTTCACGCGACACAGACGCTGACGATATCGACTTCCAGGAGCCGCTGGAAGCGGTGAATGTAACGTTCACGCCTCCTGAAAGCCCTTCCGAATATATGCGTGTACTATCACGTAGTGAAAGTGCTGGAGATGCGCTCATCATCGACAAATTGCAACAGAGCAACAGCAAGAAATGCTCACGCACATTGCAGTTCACCCAGGAAGCGCTCGATGAAGAAGGCGACGACGAGAAGATTTCGCCTACGAAGTAGGCAACGATTTATACGATTTATGATTGAAAATTATTGATTAATTTGAATTGCAGAATGTCTCGAACACTTATTACGGAAAATGACCCTCTTGGGGCTCTTGATGACCCACCCACGCCTCCACCAACGAATACGCCTCCGCCGGAAACGCGCAATGCCGTCCAAAATTGCATCCCCATCGGAAGCGACGAACCGATTTTGTTCAGGAATTCAGTGCATCGATCAGCGACTTTTGAGGGTAGTCCACCACCCCAGAATAAGCTTCATCGTTCTGAAACTGTACCTGCTGCAACAGTTGCATCCAGTTTGGCGAGTCTTGGATCCAGTATCAAGATGAGTTTCGGGTAATTGCACTCGTATTTTTCGTTGTCGCATCAGTACTTCATGCAGTTATGATTTTTTCATTGTTGCATGTTATTGCTTTCGTAATGCACGTAGAATTTTTATTTTTAGTCGTTATTCCCCCGCTAGAATTTCTCTCAGGAAGTCCGAATTGAATGCCTCAAAATACGTGCCTCAAAATATAATGGACTTGTATATAAATAACTTCAGGTAAGGAAATCCGCAATTTCATTTTATTTTTTGATTTTGCTGGGATTTGACGAACCACAAGTTTTATCATCTTCATATATTTATTTGAATCATTGTCTGTTACATGGTCGTTGTGTAGTCCTAGTAGTTTAACGGGAAAAAAGTCCAATGAGTTGATCCAAGGTGGTTTAAGCTCTCTTAAATCAGCCGCGAATACTGTCGCCAAAAAACTGGACGAAATCAAAGAAGCAATCTCAACGTCAACGACATCAACCCCAATAAAGGTGCATTCAACTGACCGACTCGCAGCTGGAGATGCCATCGAACCAGAAGGTGAATCAACCGATGGAAGCGAAGGTGGTGAACGCCAACGCAAAATTTCGGCTGAATTCACGAATTTTCGATTCATAAATTCGCGCGATTACGAAGAATTGCCCGAATCATTATTCCCCGTCCCGGTTGACAACAGAAATACAGGTATGATTTGTATCTATCATAAAATCATCGTTGAAATTAATTATTATTTTAGTAGATAGTGAAATGGATATTGTGATCGCATCCTGCTCGCAATGTCACAACTGTTCGTCGTTGATGTACGACGAGGAAATCATGGCGAATTGGACGTCCGATGATTCCAATTTGAATTCAATCTGCCGCGTCTGCCAGAGCCCAACCGTCCCACTTCTGACGATCAAGATAAAACCCAAGGATCGGGAGCAATCCGAACCATTCAGCGTTCCCTATCTGAACCCGCTCGTTTTACGAAAAGAGCTGGAGAACGTTTTTGCACGTGAAGGGGACCTCTGTCTCTCGGAAGCGAAATTCGTGGAGGAGCATCCCATCATTTACTGGAATCTTGTATGGGTTTTCGAGCGCATCAACGTGCAAACGCATCTTCCTAATCTTTGCTTGAAGTCGCGCGCTGAGAGCAAAACGAGCGTCGATGAATCCGGCGTCCGGAAATCCGATGAAGTCGACGTCGACGATACAAGTATCATGCAACCTGTAGAGGAAGGAACCGATCCGCTCACACAGGAACTTGCAATATTAGGTGAGTCAATATTTGATCATCGATGTAATCATAATCCAATCATTTTTCCTTCGTAAGCTGGCAAGGATGAACCGCGTAAGTGCAACAATTTCAATGCATCAACTCTCATTCAATTTTTTGTTGTCGTTCATATTATTTCCTAATATTTCTACATTTATTTACTGTTTAGTTTGTTTCACCTTGAATGTGACATTTGCAGAGCATCTCGTCGCATCCGTGCGCGTATCCTGCATGTGGGACGAGCCACAATTGCACGGAGATAAACCACACATGTACGTCATGTGGCAGCAGCGAGATGCCACCTTCGAGCAGAACAATTCGACGAGGTTCATGCAGGGCGTGATCAGCTCGGTGCATTGCACGGATCTATTGGATCCGTTGAAGAAGTTAGCGCTAGAGCGACAAAAGACGCAGAAGCAGCTCGAACGCAACGTGACGGTTGTGAGCAATCGTTCGATTTATCGCGAGATCCTGTTCCTTGCGTGCAAGGCGGTCGGAAGGACACATATCGATTTGAACGCATTTGATAAGGAGTATGCGACCGCGTGCCTCCGGGTGCCCGATCGCAGCCAAATGCTGTACGGCTGGCAGGATTGTCCTGTTACCGTCAAATCCATCTATTGTCGGCAATATTTCAAGCCGCTCTTGTTACCTTAAGTTTGCGCGTTTGATTTTAGCACCAATTGTTTGTTCGCAGCGAAAGACATCGACGTTATCTATACGATTCTGTTATTTATTCGTTCACATACAATTAGTTCAGGTTGACTTCTAACGAGAAATGAATGCTAATTGGAGGGCGGTTCGTATGCAATTGGACAATTCCCATACGAAGTGATTCTGTGGCCTTTCAACAACAAGTGGGACGCTCACGACAATCTGCCTTCATCCAGCTGATGAAGCAGGTACTTGTTTTATTTTGCTACTTAAATGTCTTGATATTGTTAGGACTTGTTCATCACTTCTTATTTTATACTTTTGATTGGAGTTTACTTAATTCGATTATAGTTATAATGAAATAAATTTGACATATGTTGGTTCAATGGATATCATTTATTATTTACCCCCTTTGATTGGTTTTATGCTTAAGTTCGAAAGAGTACTTTAAGTTGTAGTGATTTCTCTGTAGTTCGATTAAATCAATTCCTATTTTAATTATTTCCTCAAATAGTGCCAGAAATAAAAATTGGTTTGATTTGTTTATTAAGAATCATTTCATACGAAATTTGAACTAAAGAAACGTCTGAATTATAAGTTTTAAATAGTTTAATGCTGGGAGGGTTGCCTACAATAACCTTCAAGTAAGTAATTTTTTAATTTGTTTATATGAAAATCTGCAGGCAGTTTTATCAAAATCCTGATAATATCATTCAATAGTGGAATAAATATGCAATTTTTAAGTAATGTACACCTTAACGCAATTATTAAATAGTTAAAATTGTTTATGAATTCAAATTGTAGGTTACGTTAATCAGTATGGAAATTGCAAACTTATAAACGAATAATATACAAATTTCACGATTATATAATGATATGTGATTACTGACTTACCAGAGAATTGCTGCTAAAATGGTCCATGAACTCACAAATCTCAAAACTATCACAATATCACCAAATTCTTGTTTGATTAGGATTAGCACATTTGACAAATGTTTGCAACTTGAGGGAGTAATGTCATTACTCCCTCCACGATTTGCAAAGATAACGCACTAACCTTAAATGAAATCAGCACTGAATTTCTCTGTAGCTCAATTAAATCAATTTCACTTTTATTTATTGCTTTGAATAGTCCCAGACATGATAGTTAATTTAATTTATGTGTCAATAAAGATTTCAGTTCATTTCGATGCTTAATTCCACAATTTCCACTCTGTAACCAATAGCAAAATTTAAATAAACTTCATGTTATGGTAGAAGGGTTGCCTACCATAACACCTCAAATGAATAATTTTATTAATAACAAATCCACGTTTATTCTTTGAAATCAATATTAGGAATAAACAAACTACTAAAACTAACAACTAAACAACTTTTTAGTTCATTGACTGAAGTTTGCGAGAAAATCGCCTAAAATAAAAGTAGTAAGTAGGTAAAATCAACCGTTATTACTTTTTAACATTAATAATTTATGAACAAATTAATTCCGGATATTGCAAATCGCTAAATATGTCCGTGAATATATAATAAACAATTCCTGAAAATTTGAAAAAAATCGGATCATTAGTTTCGGAGATATTGACGAAAATGTGAAAAGTGAACTGGTTCGTTTCGAAAGAACTTACGTGAATCAAGTCGACAAACACGATGACTCATAAATAACTCGTTTACTCCTGGACCGAATACAAGGGGAAGTGGAATACAATAGAAAACAAACAGTAACGAGTAAACATGAAATGCAAGTAATGGACTACAATAGAAAAACATACAGTAAAAGTAAATAGTTGCACTTGCAATTACGAACAATGGGGAAAGGAATGCGAGGAATGCAACTAATGCAGATTGGAATATAATAGATGACTCTTCAAGGATGGATTACGTAACAGGTTGTTTTTTTTTTTGATGCAATGTAAAATCCCCATAAGAAATGTTTTACCTTATAACTCACGAACTATTGGACCGATTTTGATGATTAAAAAAGCATTTTAAAGGGCATGATTTCAGCTTTCGCTTGTAGGCATTGGATTTTTCATACGACCTGTTATTACTTTTTGTAGCCATAAAAATAAATTGTCTTACGTATAAACATCCCTATTGAAGTTTTCACTTCTAAAAACTGCTATTTCAGGAACCAAATTGACCACTTTGTCATTTATTATGGACAGTCTATTAAACAATACAAAAAATAGGATTTTAGATCAGGATATTTATGTAGTTTATTTAATTCATTTAAATAATGTTTATGTTTTGATCCATTATGGCTTAATTGTGATTTTAGAGGTTATAATTTATACTTGTTTATTATGCAACATAAAAACAACGTGATTCGATGTTTTAATAAATGCAAAAAATTTATTAGTTCGTTCGTTCGGCTTTTCGTTCCAATTACGTCACTAATAGCAACATTCTACAATCAGTAGTTAGTATTTCGATAAAAAGAAAACAGCATATCGATAACATCATATTTCCATAGAATAATAAGTGTAATAATATGAAGAGTTAACACAACCAGAATGGTAAATGCATTAGATCCTTGAATTCGTCCTGTTATTTCATTTTGACACTCCTCATTCCCATTTCGTTATCCTTAATTAATAACCATACAATAACAAAAACAATTACTATTCATTAATGATTATCATCGTTATCGCATTATAATATGGAGTATTGTTCCTTTATAATGTCCATCATTCAATGACAATGTGTGTCGCCGTCCGCCCATAATGCCTCAACATGCCTAGCTTATCTTTCGGAAATTTTCGTTAACAATTAACACATTTAACATCATCTGGAAGTGCGCAATTATCCTCGTCTCTTGTTCGCCTTGACCAAACCATATTTACAATTCCTCCGGCACCATCTTGAGCAAAGCCAGCTTCTTCTTGGCGACCTTCGAAATCTGGATGTCGATGGGCTTCGTCGTGTCGTACAGCGAGGGCGCCTTGAAGATGATCAGCCCCGTGCCGATCACACAAGCCAGCGTGAAGATCCAGAGAAAGAGCCGATCGAGCACCATCGCAACGTACTTCCAGTCCTCCTCGACGCTCTCGAACTTATCCTTATTCCGGACGTGTTGAGCAATGAACTTGGAGTCAGCAACCGTCTTCTCCATGTCGTGCAGCCCGAACTTGTCGAACGTGGGGCTCACGTCGCTGATGCCCTCCAAGGTGTTGGTGCGGCACGTAGCAGGACTGTAGAGGTCTTCATCACCTCCAGAAAGCGGTAAGGGTGGAAAGGGTGCTTCACCGAAACAAGGACGCATCACGTCGACCGGAGGCGGAAGCCCCAGGTCGAAAGTGTCGAAGGAGCTCTTACACTTGTCGAGCATGGAGGGCACGTGGATGACGTCGGTGAGGACACTCTCCGAGGGCTGTTTGTCTTCGCCGTCCTCCTCGTCCTCCTCGTCCTTTTCGGGCCGCTGGATGAAGAGGAACTTGGGCAGGACGCCGATGAAGACGGTCTTCACCCATGGCGCCAGCTTGTGCGTCACCGGCGACCGGAAGTTGACGTTCAGCACGGCGATGGTGATGACCACCGAGAGGGTGCACAGCAGCATCGTGAAGAGCAGGTACTTGCCGAGCAGCGGCACGGTGATGGAGGTCGGCGGGATGATCTCGACGAGCAACAGGAAGAAGACGGTGAGGGAGAGGAGGATGGAGATGGAGAGCGACACCTTCTCGCCGGAGTCGGAGGGCAGGTAGAAGACGAGGATCGAGAGGAAGGAGATGCCCACGCAGGGGATGATCAGGTTCACCGTGTAGAAGAGCGTCTTGCGGCGCAGCGTGATGTTGAAGATGATGTCCGGGTAGGGCTCCTCGCAGCAGCTGTAGAACTTCTCGTTGCGCACGGCTGGCACCCGCATGATGTCCCATTCCACTGATATGTAGTAGTCCTGTAAGTCTATGCCGACGTCGATGTCGTTCGAGTCCTGCGCCTGCGACAGGTGCCGCAAGTCGACCTGCAGGAAGGCCCAATTAATTCGGACATGTCACTCCAACCCTGGGGAAGTAATAAATGACCGGTCCAGTCGACCGGGAGATGGTCCTTACCATGTACCCGTCGTAGGTCCACGAGCCGAACTTCATGAAGCACGTCTGCTCGTCGAAGGGGAAATACTCGACGTCGATTTCGCAGAACGATTTGTAAATGGCAGGCGGCTTCCACACCACTTTCCCCGTATGATGGAGTATTGCTTTGGTCATTATTGTTACCTCGTAATTACCGTCAGCACTGCATCCCGGAAACATAACCCAAAAAGAAATTAGAGAAAATTTAGTAGTCCTTCCAAGGTCAGCATCTTGGACTTATGATAGGGGATGAATGGAGGAGGACTTACTTATTGTATAAGACAATGTCTGGAAGCCAGATGTGTTCAGATGGGACGTGAAGAGTTTCCACCCCGCCGTAATCATCTGGATTCCATTTAAGTTTGTAATCGTTCCATTCCTGTTCCACCCAGACGTTCGTCGTCATGATCTGATTCTTCAAGTTCTGAAATGAAACCTTCAATTAACCCAACTTTTCAAGGGTTGGTACTTTATGAATTCGTGTCCCCAGTTTCCCGGCTTGAGTCCAGGAAATGGAAACCCAAGATAAATATGCACACATAAGGATATTGAATTGAAAAATGATCAACCATAAAAGGCTGCAAATTGAGTTTCCAATTGTTTGATAACTTCAACCCATACAGCGAAATTTCAATTTAAACTTGTTAATGAAACCTTGTGTACATTGTTTCCTCCCCGAGTTGGAAAAGTGTCAAGGGAGGATCCACTTTTGAAAATTCCATGATTTCAATGAACCAGTTTTGATTTCCTCGCCCAATTTTGATACCAACTCGTTGTAATTCATCTCCTGAAGCAAATCATCGACCAGGTTGCCGGTTGATTACCATCAGGGAACGTAGGAAGTCTAATTTCACTGTTTGTGAAGCCAGCCAACTTCGATATGGAAGCAACAAACGTTTCTAGTCGGCGGGCTGTAATCCGAGTTGTGAGGGTTTGTGGGGGTTTCACCACCCCTCTGATGAAATGATTCCGCTCGGATGCGTACCTAATCGGAATTGACTTTGTCCTCATGCAGCATTCAGCCGTTGGTTCGAATGACTGGCATCTATAATTTGCCCATGAATGCCAACTTTAGTTGCAACGACAGTCGGTTGCAATTATAAGTCATTCGAAGGACAGATTTATGGATGAGTTCCCCCCTTGAGGGTGGCAACAACAACAAGGATGAAAAGGAGATGTAATTTGATGGTAGGGTTGATGCTGGTTGACGGACCAAGTCAAGGGAATAAAAGATCTTGTCGAATGTGGGATTCTTGGACATAAATCGTTCAAGCGTTGAAAATCAATACAAATGAGATACACACATAAGGTCCAAAATTGTTACCATGGTAATCTGATATTACAAATGTTATCCTGATGGACCTTTTAAGG
The DNA here is from genome assembly GCA_030264555.1 of Aleochara sp. GC000083. Taxonomy (NCBI): domain Eukaryota; kingdom Metazoa; phylum Arthropoda; class Insecta; order Coleoptera; family Staphylinidae; genus Aleochara; species Aleochara sp. GC000083. Next base: position 18,740 of record JARJDZ010010073.1, read on the forward strand.
TTAGATACAGGGGTATCTCATTTAGAAAGGCAAAAATAAGTGGAAAATGTTGCTTAAGAGTAAAAATAGAGGTTTGAAGCTTCTTTCAAAATTCTGTGATTCTAAGGTCTAAGAATCCAAGGTCTAAGGATATTGAAAATTTTATACCTTTCTTATAATAATCCCTAGGTCAAACCTTTCAAACCTTAAAATCTTTCTGGCACCATCTTTGAATTTCAGTAGTAGGCACAGTTCTAGGCTTCTAGGATCAAGTTTTTTCTAAGGATATTGCAAATCAGATGATTTCTCGAGCGGTCATCGAATCCTCGGTTTACAGCTAGACATATTTGACCATTTTGAACCTTTCTTATAATGGTAAACCATTGGTTCTTTGCCTTCTTAGGTCGAAACTTTAAGTCCATTTGGTACCATTTCTGAATATCAGTAGTAAGTCATGAAAACACTTCTGGGTTCCTTGGGTTAAGTTGTTTTATCTAAGGGAATGATGGAAAGAGCAGAAGAGAGGTCACAGAAGGTTTAGAAGGTATCGTAGGTAAGTACCATTTTGATCAGAAATAGGGCCAAAAAGGTGACCCAGTTAATACTAAAGATTAAGGAGTCCCAAAAAGGGATGTGACAGAGAAAATCTATCTGAACAGGACATGGACGAAGTCCCAGTTTCCTAAAACCAAACAAAGGTGTCACCATATAGTGAATTCTAATTGGAAATGACCAAAAATCTGTATGAGGTAAGTACCTCTTTGTTGAAAAATAGGACCAAAAAGATGACCCAGTTGATATTAAAGATAAAGGAGTCCCAAAAAGGGAAGTGACAGAGAAAATCTAACTGATTAAAATATGGACGAAGTCCCTGTTTCTTAAAACCAACCAAAGGTGTCACCAGATAGACACTTCTAACTGGAAATTACCAAAAATTGCTAAATTTTGGGTTACAAGTTTTTCAACTCCTGAAACTATTACAAAATCTGTTGCCAGAAAAAGCAACGTATTCAAAAGACAATTACAAAACTGTTCAATACAAAAATTTCCAACCCTTTCACCCTTTTGGAAAATCATCTGTTTCCTCTGGAATTTACAGAATCCTGTTTTTCTTTTTTACAGTTAGATATACTTTACTATTTTTGGGCCTTTTTCAATTATAATTAATTATTTTTTGGTTCCCAAAAGGCCAAAACCTTACAAAAGTTCACATGGTACCATCTCTGAATATCAATACGAACCCATAAAAATCCCTTTCAACTTGCTATGCCATGACAATGTTTGATACACCCTAAAATTTGTAACCATAGAAACCATCATCCCCTATCACGAGTAGTTATCGATCTGTATTCATGTATACAACAGAAGGTATGTCACTTATTTTGCTTCAGAAAGCGAAATTCAACTCTACTACCATCCCTAGAAACATCAGATACTTCATTCTTGGGTAAGTTATGACTGGTATCAATAAAATCAACTCAGACCTACAATTTGATTTCTTTCAGAGTGATGACATTGACGATGATGGAACCATTGGGATAGAAACATTTGGGTTGATCTGGCGTTAATCTGCTTACCACGTCGATGAGCTGGGAGAGCTTGAGGCCCATCTTGACCGTGAGTCGGTCGGAGTTGTTGCCCACCGGCCGAATGAGTCGGTTATAGTTCGAGAGGAGATCATCGTAGAGACGTTTCGCGTCCGGATTGCAGCTGATCGATGGGAGGCCCCCCAATCCCAGGATGAACCACGTGAGCAGCAGCTCCATTATTTATGTCCTTTCATTTATGCGGTCCACGAAGCAATTCCACCAGCAGCATCAGCAGAACATGGAAGCAGAAGAAGACAGACAGACGTTTAACATAATCGCGTTCATGTTGCGAAAGAGGTCCCGTTAAACCGTATTGATTCGCGGTAAATAGTGTCGCATCGAGGTAATTAAGTACCACTTGGTTATTTCGAGTGCACCGCGTGATGCAACCACCACAAAGAAGCCTTTGGAGGAGCAGGAGGACCTGGAGGAGGATGAGGATGGTGGTAATCTATAAACGACAGGGTGTCGCTTTACGAGCGCGTTTGATCGCAGGAGGAAGTGATTAATACACGCGACCGGCAATCGGAAATTTGATTGATGCTTCCGGCATGCTGCCGATCGACACTGTTAGTAAGTCTTTTCGTCGGGCGCATCGAGGTGGAATGTTTTAAAAGCCATTAATATCTTTCAGGACTTCAGTCCAGCATTGGAAGCATCTTTCAAGGTGTCTTTTTGATCATCGTAGTCCGTCTTTGTGTTTAATTACCAACCAGGACCATGACAAATGAAACCCAACATTGGTCTTTCTAAAATTTCCTAACCTATCTTCCCCTTTCTTTGCCAAGTTCCTTGTGTAATCTGAAATTGTTTGTTTTAGATTGTATTTTAGTACCTTCTAATTTGCTCATTTCGTCCACTTCGTTTGACCCATGGAGTTATGATGAAACCATAAGGTTATGAGGTCTGAGATCACCTTCGAGGAGACTGGATGGGACGGAAAGGATGAAAAGGCATGGGACAAACTTATTAGTTGGCCGATAAATTAATTAAAACTTCACGAACATTTGGCACGTTTACTCCGAAGGTTTGTCACTTTTCTAACGGAGGTTGTTTTTCCCCCACACAAAGTCGTCCTTTTTATTGGATACACGAGCACTTAAAAGTTTGCAAAACGAGCCGGGATGCAAAAAGGACAATGCGAACGAATTTGGTAGAAAAACGCGGACGACATTCAATACTCGTTCAATATTTATCCGTTTTGTGGGCAGAAGGGGGCTTGGTCCTTGAAAACTGTTTCCGGCACTCCTGCTCTATTTTTACAGCTTATCCACTTTGCGGGCGGTTCGACACAAAGTGGGCTTTCGCGAAATTAGCATATTTTTAATTCGAACCGACTCCAGAGAGCTTTTTGCAGCTGCAGCGCATTTCAAGCCCCATCAAGTCCCTCGAGGCGCTCGCACAAAGGACGAAATTTCCATCTTATTTTTGGGTCTTAACGAAGATTTGTTTTCTGTTCAAGGTTCCAGAAGGTTTCAAAATGTTTGAGGGTTTGATGGAATTTGGGAATCAAGGAGGAAAAAGGTTTTGGGATCGTGGAGTGAACGCCCACTTTTGCTCATCGTCGATGTCGGCCTACACGCACAGGACCACGGATGGCGGCGATGGCTTGGGACAAAATCTGAGGAAATCTTGAATGAAAACTGACTGATAAATACCTCATTACATGCTGATCAAGCCGATGCGTCTCGGTGCGAACTGCCATCGTAAATCCACCATCGAGACCATCGTCGGGGGCGGCGGGCGCTGTGTGCAACGTACGGCCAACTATGCGAAAGTGGGGAAGCGCCCCTTGGTGAGGGTGTGTGGAAAGTTGGAGCGGAGGCGAGGGAGGTGGAGGAGGTGGTGGAGGTGGTGGAGGCGGCGGCGGCACGGACCGCTTTCAGGGGGCGCGACACTGAACCACACACCACACGCGCAGTACACGGAGACCTCAGAGCCAGCGCACAGGAGCCAGCATCCCTAGCTACTACTGCTGGGGGTGCAGCATCCGCGACGACGATGCTCTCCTCTCGCTGAACGAGGCGCACCGAGGGCGGACGAACGCGGCGAGTCAATACCGTTTCGGTGGCGGCATCGTCGTCGTCGTCGGCGGAGGCCCGCATCCGCCAGCCGGGTGTGGGTCGTCCCGAAGCGGGCCTGCCGCATACATTTCGGCGGCGGCGGCGATGGGGCCAACTCAAACAGGAACACTGCACGTCGGCGGATAGATGAATGAAACTAATATTTCCCGTTGGATGGTCGGGGGCGGCGGCGGTGGCCCCGTTGCGGTCCAACGTAGGACTGGGAGCTGTAAGCGTGGTCTGCGGATGGGTCTTGTTGAAGGCTTGTTTTTTCAGATGAGACCCTCATTAATTCATATCACTGGCTTGCTCGACTGGTGTCGGTTTACTGGCAGCTCCATGGTTTTTATCAATTTTGTCATTAGATGAGTGAGGCAATCGGGGTTTTTCTTCCGGAGGGATTGCAGGATGGTCGAAAATTGAATTCAAATTGCAAGGGTGATTTGTTTTTCAGAGGGGTTTATTTTCTTTCAAAACAATTTTGTTCCCATCTAAATTCTGGGTTTTCATTTGTTCTGTATATCTTTTTTCTAATCTCCTCAAGTATCCTCACGTAGTCCAGTCCATTGAAGGCCATGTTCCAAAACCCAGAACCAGTACAGAAGAAACCCTTGGTTCAAAAACTGATGAAATTTCAATTAGTATGAAGGGTTTTTCCAACTTGGATTATCAAAACAACCACTTTTCAAACCCTTAGATGATATTTATGACCAACATCCCAGAATCCTTTCCAACCAACAAACTTTCAAATTGGTTCCAGAATTCTATAACCTTTAAACAATCACGAACACTCAAAAATGAAAACTTTCCTCGAATCAATTTGTCCTCCAATAAGTCCTGTTAGAATAACCACAGAATAGATTCTGTATCCTCTTTGTGGTTTGGTCCTCGACATCAGATTTAAACCCAGAACTTCCAAATTGGTTAAAATTTATGTCTCATGTCCCAGTTAATTGCTTCCATTTCCATTTCCATTTCTAATGTTTGATAATTATGCTTCATGCTTAGAAAGAGTTCTGGGTGTCTCATTTTGGATGAACTCAGAATTTGGAACTGCTTCAAAAATACAATAATATAATACTACATAAAAAATTCCGCAAAAGTCCCAAAAAGTCCCTAGAAACCATCATGAGTTAAACTTTGAGCAGTAGCTCAATGATTATCACTCATTACACAAAAAACTAGAATTCTAGAAACGTCAGTAATCGTGAAGGGTCAAGATATCCTAGGATACATAAATCAGGCTTTAATTTGGGAAGGAATACCAGAAAATTAGTTTGCTACTCTGAAATTATCTTCTAAATTGTAGTTAAATCCTAAAGATTCTTAAGATTCCAAATGTCAAATGGTTACTTTAGGTTTTAGAACTGTATTTAATCCCTATGAGTACAAAATAGTCTAAAAACGGTAGTAGTAAGAATAGACCGGTTTTGGATCATGGTGCGTCATCACCCTTCTGTCTACACAATGCTGTACACGTAATCATTGAGCCAGAATCGGCATATTCCTACTAACTACAAACTACTAACGATACTTCACATGTATACATGGTAAACTTTTTAATTTCCTAAGATGGATATTGTATCAAAATCTGTAACACTATGAATGGAAATTTTTCAAAATTTTCGACACAATCCCCATTTAAAAGTTTGAGAATTACTCGTTAATTAAAAATAATTACCATGTAATACTATCTACAAACACTCGACGCTGGAAATTAATTATCACCATTTCTGAGCGTCCAAAGCAAAACAGGACCCAATCCACAGACCACTCGTTGGATGCTCAATCGCCTGACTCTGTGCCCACATCTTGCACGCTTCTTTTCGCGAGTGCCGACGAAATGCGAGCCGCGGTTTTATTGCGCGTCCTCCTCGTGTTGGCGGCCCTAATGTCGCAAATAAATTCGGAAAACTCGATCGGCGCGAGGTCATCCCGTCGCAAGCGATACGTCGCCTTCCCAGAGGGCGCCACGTTGTCTGTAAGCAATTGACTAGTTTTACAATTTCCTTTACGGCCCCGTTTTATGATTTCCCAAAACATACATACAGGGTGTTCACGAATCCATCCCCAACCTACAAAAATGTCTAACCATTTCATATCAAAAAGATATTCTTCGATAACAAAAGACGTGGTCTTGTTATCGAAGGATATCTTTGATCCTTTGATAAACGAGCCGTAACGGAAATGAACGAAATGAAAGGGATATATTCGTACAATTGACCCAATGGTTCGTGATCCATAGATCGCACTGTGCATGACTGCACAAACCATTCTTCGTCCTTCGGAGATCTTCACGGAGGGTCTCAACTGGGGCATCTCGTACGACCTGCCGAATAATTCGGCGATCATCAGCGACTTCAGAACCCCGGGTGGGTTCGTTGGAAGGCGTCGTCATCGGCGTGATCTTTATCAGAAGATGGAACTCATCATGGATTCGTAAGTAATATCCGGGAATGTATCCTCTGATGTTTACGTGTTGATGGTGTTTCAGGATGGGATATAATGGCAAGGAGTGCATCTTTAGGGCTTTGTGCGAGACAGGGGCGCTGTTTTCTGGGAAAGGTGATAGTCTCATGCAGGAAATCCTCCGGATTGTCTTCAGGTATCGAAATTGCAGGCTATAAAATTTTCCATTATCTTTGACGTTTTTTGTTGTAGCTTTCCTACTCAAAGGATACTTCCGAGTGAACCTGAGGATCATTATCACTATCAGGAAGCTCATGTGTTGGGCAAAGGCGAGGTTGATCCAGAGGAATGTTCTGTTAGGTTTTCAAAGTGTACTTTTTCTTTGATTGATCTTGCTCTTGGTTATTATACTCAAAATATGCCATCGTTCATGGGATAATATCATGATCATCTGATACATTATTATTAGTTGTAATTTTATGGTGAAATTATCTTAGGATAATGATATCTTTTGTTCTTGCAAGCTTCTTCAAAATTCTGTAAAATTCATTGAGATCAATTCTTGAAGAAGATTCAAAACTTGAACTATTGTTTACAATTCTAAAATATGTTATCTATCGAAGATATCTTAGGGATGATATCATAAATGTATCAGTAGTACCAAAGTTGATGGTATCTTGAATTTGGTTCCATAAAGAGATGTTTAAATAAGGACTGAAACCAAATAGTAATGAACCATCATCATATCTTCAAACCTTCTAGAAGAATTTTTAGAAAAATTGTTTGTATTCAAAATTTGGAGTTTCCAATTGGAAATTACTAAGATAATCATGGAAAATTAGGGTTATCGTTTTTTGGTAACACAAGAAATATTCTAGAAAGTCTAAAGCAGAATCAGAAACAAGATTCCATAGAGCTAAATCATGGTCCATCATTTTTATCAGAATATTTCGATGTTGGACAAAGAACAGATTGATCCCAAAGAATTTTCCGTTAGGTTTTTGGAGTGCATCTTCTTGCTAATTGATCTGGTAATCAAAACATGACATCATTCATTGAATAACTGGAGTTTATGTAGATTGAAGATAATTGAATAAAAACTCTATTTACTTAAATCCTTAAACCATCTTCGTTGACCTCGGGTTCTAATTGAATGGAAGCAAAAGAACTTGCGGTAAATCTTCCAGCAAACATGAACCAACTCCATTTATTTATTTTTTGCCAGCTCGTGCTTGAGTCGTGCTTGGCCTCTGTCATTATCAGCTTCAAGTGATCCGCTCGAACGCACAGCGAAGGAAACCGGAAAAGAAATTACAAGTCAGTGAATCTAAGAAGGCTGAAACCATAGAGGAATCAAACCAAGGAAAAAGAATGCGAAACATCATCATATTTGCAATTCTATGCGTGAGTACATTAGACGCGGACGAAACCTCCAATGCGACCTCATCAACCGGAAGAATCCTCTCCCGAAGAAAACGCTATTTGATCTTCCCTGAAGGCAGCTCCCTCCAATTAGGTACGTACACTCTGAAACCCATCATCCCCGATGACCCACTCTTTACTTTGTGCAGTCTACTGTCTAACGATGCCGGTAATTGGTAAGAGTACGATCTTCACCATCGGTGGGACTGCAGCCCTCGCGTGGGAGCTACCACACGACCCATTCGAACCGTACCGGAAACGCGCCGAGTTGCTGCATCGGAACGACCCACCTGGAGAATATATAATCAAAGATCCGGTGAAGCCTCAGAAACAACAACCTCAGAAACAACAACTCCAGAATCAACAACTTCAGAAACAACAACCGATTAGATTACTGGAGAAACCGGGGTCTTCGGAGGTGATCTACAACCCAGTGTTTGTACGACCAGTGGTCCAACGACCCATTCGCTTCCCGACCATCAGGTTCTCGCCGAGTTACAACAGGTATCGTTATCACAACTATCACCGACAGGAGTATCCCTACTCAACAATGGGCGCAGAGTTTGGGTCGACGTTGCTGAAGACTTCAGGACATCGTCAGCAGGCACCCCGGCAGCCGGTGTATTATCGGCCGGATGTGGGGCGATACATTGAGCCCACGTCGACACCATCGACCTCATCGCCATCGATTTATCATCAAGTGCACCGACGGACGCGGCGCGACTTGTACGCGAAGATCGAGAAGTTCCTGTCTGCGTGAGTACATTACTTGTATCCATGGAGGTTGTGCCCTAAGGGGATTATAATCTATGACCCATATCAGATATAACTTTTAAATGATGTTCCATGGCTTCCCCAGCTTCCGGTTTCCTCGGGTTCTTCAGGTTTTTCTATAGGTTCTTTTGTCCTTTGATTGATGCATAATATTAGAACCCCATAGCAGATATCTTTTTCTTCTGCATGTTGGTATCATTTTTTTGAAAAAATCTTTGGTATCAATAAGACAATATCAGGGTTACTATGACAACAAAATCTTTTATTCTTTTTAACATTCTTTCAGTTTCAAATTTGGAGAACTTTCAAAATCTGTACTTAGAAGAAAATTTGTAGGCAATCTTATGTGGATGTCAAAATGTTAAATAGAAGTACCAAATTTTGGAGTACTTCAACTTGAGTTACCATAATAACAATATCTTCTATTCTTTTCAACAATTTTCCAGTTTGAAAGTTGGAGGACCTTCAAAATTATGTTTATTGCAATGCTATGGATTCTGTGGTAGAAGATCTGTAGAGGAAATCTTCTGTGGATGTCAAAATGTTTACCAGGTTGACCAAATTTTGTGGTATCTTTACCTAAAATCTCAGAAAAAGTTGATTTCTAAAATAAGTTTCTCCAAAAATTTGAAGACATTGAACGTATCTTAGAAATGACCTTAAGAAGAAGTTGCAACTAAATTGTAGTATCAAAACTTTTGCAAACAGTTTTACAGAAATTGTAACAACCCAAGCTTCAAATACCAAAAGTTGAAGATTATTGAAGAAAATCGTAGATTTATTAGTTTTCCTTATTAGATTTATGAATTCTGAATTCTGAATTTTCAGGATAACAATTTAGAATTTAAAATTCTTCTGAAACGTTCTCAATTTCATTCCAAAATTTGAATTAAATTTCTTAATTGTTGCTGATAACATTAACATAATATGTTCATTGGATAAATTTTAGGCAAAATAAGGATGGAAAAGCGTGTTTATTAAAAGCCATCTGCGAGATGCATCAAAGAAGTGGCGAAAAAGGCAGCTTCATAGAAGAGATAATGAAGGCAGTATTCAGGTAACAGCATCGTTTTAGATTCATGTCTGCAGAATCGTTAATAATTCATTGCAGGACGTTTTTTTCGCGTCCACATTTTCATTCATCGCCGACTTTTCACGTACACTTCACATGTTCTGCGTTTGCTTGCAGAGTGAAGCCATTCGACGAGCATGCAAATGAAGATGTTTATGATCATGCTGCCAATAAGAGCCACAACTGTGAAGAACTCTTCGCTGCGTGCGATGCCTCCGTGCTGCACTTTATCTGATAATTATTCGTGTAATTACGCAAATATAATTACGTATAATCGTTGTAGCTTGATGTCTTCTTTGCTGTCCGTTCAAATTAGTGTTAGACAAAAGGTAGTAATCAGATCATCAAATATACGTTCATTTTTAATTAGTTTAATTAGTGCCAATTAAAAGGCTCGCCTCGAGCCTGTTGGAACTTCAAAGTCAAAGAGGAATTAGTTCGGTGCATTATCTTCGCGAAGTAACATTAATATCATCGTGATTGAAGATGGCTCGTTTTATTCGGTTCTTTCTTCTTGTGGTGTTTGTCATGTCGCTAGCGGATGTCCTTTGTGGATTTTCCGAGGAGGGAAATGGAGGAAGAGGGAAAAGGAGCCTTATTTTTCCTCCGGGTCCTGTGGGAAAAGTTCAAGTAGGTGTTTTCATTCACATAAGGTTTTTCTTGATATGTAGATTTTTTCTGAAAATAATTAGCAAGTAGCAAATATAATTCAGATTTGTTTAAATAATAGTTGGCAATAATTTTAATTCGTTTGGTAAATATAATTGAGAAAACAAGTTAAGATCTGAAATAATTAAATATTTCAAATTATCAAATGTAAAACTTTTTGAATTTCAAATGACAATTTCTAATTAAATTTCATGATTTGTTATCACATTTATGATTCTGAACTAAAACGTTTTCTGAAATACAATTCACAGATTTGAATTTAATTGATACTTTTTCAAAATTAAATCTTCAGACTGAAATTTTTGATCTTCAACTCTCTCATTTTATTTTTTTTTTCTTGTTGTAGGCGATCATGGGTGCTGGTGTTCCAGTAGATCTCCAAGATGAGAGCGTGATCGTGGGCATTGTCATAAAGGCGTTCTATTTGCTGCCACGAAATGCGAGCGATTTCACAAATCCAAATATATTTTACGCGCGCCGAAAACGCGAAACTCGTTCGCCAGATTTGGGCCCGAGTCGCTGGGATGTCTACAAAATCCTGGAGCAGTACGCCACCTCCTTCGGGCTCGGTGGTAAGGAATGCCTCCTGCGCACCATATGCGAACTATCCCATGCGCCCATAGATAAATCACGTGGCATTCTCGAGGAGATTTTGCACGTGTTGTTCCAGCCAACAACGACGCGCGAAATTGTCGACGAGCATGCTGATAACGATTACTATGCAGCCCAAATGTTGGGCCTTCAAGCACCAGGACAATGTTCCACGTTTTATGCTGGTTGTTCGAAAAGTTATGCTGATTTATTCACGGTTTAAGGTGGTTAAAATTGTGGCCTATGAAATATTCAATTTGGGGTTATATTTTTACAAGGAAGAATATATGTTCGACAAAAGATCTTAAGATGATATCAATGAAAATATTGGTTTGTGTAAAGATGTTGAATTGGATTGTTTGATAAGTAAGAAAGTTAAGGGTTGTTATATTTGGGAACTTCCGGTTTTATCAGATATTTATATAGATGTTATTCAAGGTCAAAATTTTATTAATTTACTATATTTGAATCTCTTTGAAAATTGTACTAAAAGAAAACTTGTAGAATTTCAATGATCTGTTTTATCATAAAATCTGATATTTTGTGTTTCTCAGAATTTTTAACTTTCTTTATAGAAATATCTTCAATTTCTGTCTTTAATTCTGAAGACAAAGTCATACAAACTTGAAAATTTCTTCCAATCCAAAAGGACCACATCAAGGATTAATGATATCAGAAGTCCTAAAACTCCTAGAATCTTTCTGAATAGTGTTAATTCTTCCTAGCTGGAAAATCCAATGACCAATGTTTAAGAAAATTGTATAAATTAATTCTCAAAGTTTGAACATTTGTAAGAATCATTAAAAGGGAAATTTATTAAGAAGTACCAAAACATTAGACCAAAGAAATGATATGATTCAGAAGGACTTCTAAATTCTGAAGCCTAAAACTCTCTGTAAATATTCATTCTAAAAAGGCAATGAATTGAAAAGATTTTACTTCTTGGAAATCATCGAAAAACTCTTGGAAACTGAGAAGAATCAAGACATATTATTTTACCACTCATTTTGAAATACAATCAATGATTTATTTACTGATAAATTAATTACCAAAATTCTTAATTTTGACGAATATAATTATGATCTTATCCTTTTAGTCCTTAATTGAATCTTCAATCATGATCCCTCATCATTTCCATTCTGAAAAATAAAATATCTCATAACAATTCCATAAAATAAATAAACACCAACAAAGAAATAAAATTACCTTTATGTAAAGGCTGGCACGAAAATAATTCGATTAGGAGATCAACAAGTTTGAAAATTTGCGCAGGAAGTTCGCCTCGCACGGATATGACAGCTGGCAGTCGACACCTTTCTTGCCTGTCATCTCCGCCGAATGGAAGTCCCGATCGAAAGGATTCTCGATGTCCTCGGCTGTCGCGGACGGCCTGGAAAGAAATGGGACGAAACTCGATGAGATGATTGAACGAATTCTGCAGCCGGCTCTTGATACATTTTTGATGCGCCTCCTCGAAGCCGCTTTTCGTACTTACGTCAAGAGCACGTGAAGTAGTTCGGCCAGCAATCCGGTGTTTTTGTCGAAGGGATGCTGGGAGCTTTCGCAAACGGAGTTCAGTAGACACGATTTTCCGTCTGTGTAGCCGAAACTGAAATTAAATATGAATTTTAGAAGATGGGAAAGTTGCAGGAGATAGGAGATAAATTTGAAATCAAATGTGGATTTTTGAGTTTTTCAAAGTGATAATACAAGTATTTGGTGAAATTTTAGTAGTATTTTAGTAAATAGGTTTGTTAAATTAAAATGTGATGGAAAATGAGAAATTTTTGGTGTTGTAGATTCTAATGCGTTATGTTCTTGAAAGTAGCAAGAAAATGCCGGTTCTAGGTCAAGATGCAGCGTATAAAGTGTTGATGACTGTGCATGTTGATCTAGAATCGGTCTATTCCTACTACTTACAACCTCGAAATCTTTCCAAGATAGAAACATATTAGCAGTTTTCAAATTCCAATATTTAAGAAATTAGATCAGAATTTGATAAATTGTATTCCCAAAATCACTGGTTTTTGTAAGATAAACAAATTTTTTCTCAACATTTATTTTGTAATAATAAGTTGCATATATGATCCTTATATCCTTCTCTATAAGGCTGATTTTCATTTCCTACAACTTTACAGAGTTGATTATCCGTTTAAGAAAGCGCATTAATTAATTAACTTATCAGTAATTGAAAATATTTATTGTAAAATGAAAAAATTTCCCCTCAACAAATTTTTTTGCAAACATTTGAATGAAGTTGCATATATTATCCTTATATCCTTCTCCATAAGGGTGTTTTTCATTTCCTACTATTAGATACTTGATTATCCGTTTAATAAAGCGCATTAATTAATTAACAAGCCAATCAAAGAAAAATAGATCATAAGATGAACAAATTTTTCCTCAAGAAAATTTTTTGCAAACATTTGATTAAAGTTGCATATATGATCCTTATATCCTTGTCTATAAGGGTGTTTTTCATTTCCTATTACTTAGATACTTGATTATCCGTTTAAAAAAGCGCATTAATTAATTAACAAGCCAATCAAAGAAAAACTAATAGTAAGATGAACAAATTTTTTCTCAAGAAAATTTTTTGCAAACATGTGATTGAAGTTGTAAATATGATCCTTATATCCTTGTCTATAAGGGTGTTTTTCATTTCCTATCACAATATTTCCTTGATTATCCTTTTAAGAAATCGTATTAATTAATTAATTTACCAGTTAAAGAAAATACTGATAGTAAAATATACGAATTTTTTCTCATCAATTTTTTTTGCAATTGTAAAGTGAAGTTTCAAATATCACCTTAAACGTTAACCTAAAAATACTCCTGTCAAAAATATCCTTGCTTGAATCCTTATTGTAATTTTTAGTATCTTTTTTTGATTTCAATCTGTTAGTCTAAAAATTTGATGTGTAACAACAAATCTCTAAAAAATCAATTTGGTAAATACTTGTCTAAAGAAGTAGTTGATAAAAAAATGAGTTATAGTAATGACTGATTACCTTTTTATGAAGTCCTGAAGAATATTATAAATCTCCCATCGTGAAGGCATCACAGCAAACCGTCGTCGTCTTCGTCGCTTCCCGGAGTCCTTCCGTTCGATATCGATGGTCGGATGGGTGTAATCGCTGACATTGTTCGGCAGTTCATAATAGCTCTTCACAACAGCACCCATTGTGATACTGTTATCCTGGATCTCGATCGGCAACCCGATGCCCATCACCATCTACTCAACAGACATCATGAAAGATACTTATACGAAACAAACATCCCAAAAAACCCAAAACAACTGACAACATAAACAACCAAGAACTGAACCCATCAGAAAAAAAACCCAGTGAAATGGATGTGTTTATATCCGTATAAAACGGGATATCAAGGATGACAGAACCGGAAATAAAATGAAATCTTGTACGTACTTGCACCCAATTCAATCCCGGCTGGTAGACCAAGAATGCCCTTTTGCGTCGCTCCAGAAGCGCCCGACTCGTGTCCAGAAGGCCATCCACACCCTCGGATAGCATCAGTCCCAGGAAGATGTAGAGTGCGAATGTGCCCCAATTCTTCGCGCATCTGGGACGCGGACCCATTTTCAATTCACTCACTTTCGATCCGCGCGGTCCGATGGTTGTTCGTGTTAAAGGTTCGTTGCTCATCGCTCGGAATGGTGATGGTTGCGGGAATTGCGGTGCTGATGGGCGCTAAATTGATGTGAAGTGTCAACGCTTCATGCCGGATGAATGTTGCATAAGTCTGCACTCGCTAACGAGTTGGTTAATGATGAGGGAACGCTCGTGCGTTTACACTTTTTGTTGTTTGTTCGGGCGTTCAGGTTCAATGATATTTACGTTTTCATTTGATACTTGTCAATCATCCGTGTTTGCTCACATGGAAGAATGTATAAGTGTCTCTAACAAGTAGCTGAATCTAATTAGCACTTAATGTTCGCATTTTTTGATGGTTAGTGTGTGAATACAATGTTCAATTATGATTATTCCCATGAATAATTTTTTTCTAGAATTTTCGTTCAATATTGGTGGTCTTATAATTATAGCATTTTTTTAAAGAATTTTGTTGAAAATCGTTTTTTCCATATTTTATTTTTAGTTTGGAAACTTTTTATAAAGTATACAAACAAATTTCAACTTATTTGTCCAAAATTTAAGGAATTTTTTTTTGTAATTTTAGCTTCTATTTATTATAATTTTAATTCAGATAGAAGATGTGCATTGAAAATCAAATATTTTTATCAACTACACTTTTTGAAATGAATCTATAAAAATTACATTTTTTTCTGTTGTAATTAGGAAACATCAATTAAATTTCTGAAAAGAAATATAGTAATTTTTTAATGAAATTGTAACAGAATAAAATGAATTGCAAATTTGTGAATAGTAATCTAGAAAAAAAGCACTTTTAATTCAGGATGCAGAAATGTAATTCCAAATTATAGAATGTAATTCAGAAATTTGATTATTTCTGATTTCTTAAACAACAGAGATTTTAATGGTAAATTTGACATTTGATAAAAATTTTAAGTACTCCTGATTTATTTAATAATTGAGATTGAAAATTTAATCACAAATTTACTCTACAAAAATAATAAATTAAATTAATCAGCTTCAGGTTAGAAAACTAAAAATTATCAACTTATTATAACAATCATATGTAAAAAATATATCATGAATTAATGCCATAAAGTTTTGTAACAATTTTTTCAAATTAAAGTCACTTTAAAAATCCTACTATGAATTATTCTTGAAAGTTATATCATTTTTATGTTCAATTTTTTTCCTTCTGATTTGTATTCAGCTTTGTATTCTCTAAAAATTGCACATAAAAAGAATTTGTTTAGAATTTGAATGATTCTTTTTGGTAACATTAGGATTTTTAAAATTATATCAAATTTTTTTTCTATAATTTTCAAAAATCCCTTAATTGCAAGAAAATTAAATTGCAAAAAGATTCAATTCGTTTTTCGATTATTTCTGAGCTTTTTAACAACATAAATTGGAAATTCATTTAAGATCTACTTTATAAAACAATAATAAAGCTATTTATGATTTTTCTATCTTCAGAAAAATAGAAACCTTCAAAAACATGAATTTGAAAATTTAAATTAGCAAATTAGAAAATATATGCTAAAATGCTTCTAAAAGAACTGAAAATCATAACAATTTCTTGGAATAATTGCTTCAAATTAAATCAACTTTAACAACAATTAAATGAAATAATTTCAAGTTCATAATTTTGCCTTTAATTTTCTTAGAAATTTTTGTAACTAAAAACATTAATTTTTTTTAAAATAAATTGCATTCCTTGTTTTGGTAACATTGGAATAAAAAATTAATGTCTTCAGAGAAGAAATTTAATAACCTAAAATTAAATTTATTTTTTATCAGGTCGTATACACGTTTCAACATAATAATCACATTTATTAACAATCGATTTAAAGAAATCAGCCTCAATGCCAGAAGATTGAACCACAATCCGTCCGATCGAACACAAAACCCCGCAGTTACCATCATCCGCATGCACTGATATCCGATTCAACTGCTTGCACAAATACGTGAACAAACAAGCATACGTCTGGTAATTTTCACTGAAACAATCGAGAACAAATTCAGTACGAACCCCGGAAGCAACCGACCCATAAAACCATCCAACCCCTCACCCAAAGCACTCAATACACTCACCTTCGATCGAACTGTATCTTCTGCAATTCGGCGTGCAGATCACGTTTGAAGAACTTATGGCGTCTGTAGAGCGTTTCCGGAAGGTCCCAATTGACACGCACGGCATAACCCCATGCGAAGATCTGCACCCATGGCACCACGTTCAGTTTACCATTCGCACGAAACTACCTCACAAGGATGCAATTGTACTATTTGGGTGGTAGACCGGAAGTGGATGGTACTCACGAATATCTTGCTGTTCTTCATGAAGACCACCTTCCGCTTGACGCGATGATGGCGCCCATCCCCATGGGCCGTCATGGCGACGACGAGGACGAGGACGATGGTTAGAAGGACGCGGGCGTTGTGCATTCCCTAAAGGTGTATTTATTTATCGCACCTGAAGAGAAAGCACACCAACAGAGCGCGCGCTGAATGCGAATAACGGGGCATTCCTTGGTGGTCTGCGCACGCTCTTCTCTTAACTGCTAACTGTTAAAAGTCGCTCGTTTTTTCGGCAAGTGATGAATGCGGTTTGAGCAACGCCTCGCTTGGTGTGTATATAAGGACCGGTTGACGAACCAGACTTGATGGTCACTTGAGGCAATTAGTGAAAAGTGTGTTTCCCATTCGAATTTGTAACACAAACAATGCGTCTGCTTGCGGCCATTTTGTTACTTACTGTGTTTTTTCAACAATGTCTTGGTGAGGATGCTACAACGGGACTTCCGGAGAGATATCCCAAAAAGGCGAAGCAACACTCACGAGGAGTTACAAAAATATTGCCTGGATTTCCGTTGTATCGAACCAAACGATATTTGACGTTTCCTTCAGGAAGCAGTTTCATTGTAAGTTTTATATTTAATCCTTATTATTTTTTTTTTTCAAAAAAGTGATCCTTTCTTAAGATATTTGTTATATTTATGGGTTTGATAGTAAAAAATTACATTTGAGGAGAAATGTTATTTAACCATTGATCTTTCTATAGATCAAGAATAGATTTGTAAATATATTTGATAATAATTTATTTTCATCAAAAGTTTTACAATTTTCACAAGACTTTTAGATTTAATAGAAAATGATAACAGAAAGCTCTAATTGATATGATCCATAATTTGGAATGTTGTTGAAGACCAACAAGAAGCAAAAATCAAAAAAAAAATTGAAAAAAAGCTTCTGAAGAAGATTTACTGGGTATAGTAAATTATAGTGAGAATCGACCGCTTCTAGATCAACGCACGCAGCTGGTGGTTGTGAGTCAGCAAAGCTTGGTCCAGAACCGGTCGATTCCTGCTACTCTTACGCTTCGAGCCAATTTAACTAAAATATTTCTTTTTCTTCTCAAGTTGCTTCTTGAGTAAACATTGAAACTGACTCCATTCAACCTCCTTCTTCGTTATTGACTAATATTGTGTCGAATATCAATCCATCTTGCTGGAAATCACTCAAGGATGTGTTGAATGTATCGAAACGCGCCCCATCCCATGAAATATTATACGGTGACAGGGCTCGTTCAGCGAATATGTCTGCACGCCCATCGAAGTTACCATCCTCGTTGGGGCTGTCACTGGAAAATCGATGGCGTGATGCGGCGCTGCGATGCGATCGAAGGAAGGCCGGACGTGAGGCCGGGAAATTCATTTAAACTCGTCGGAAAGGCAGCATCAACTAATTACTGAACCGGTGATGATGACGCTCGATGAGGCGCACCTATTTTCCGGTGCATTTACACTTCACTTTGCGATATCGGGTCACCGGTTTCCGGTTGGTGGTTGTCGTCGATTGGTGGAGTGGGTTAGTTAATAAGCAGGAATGGGTTAATATCGTAGGGAGAAGCGAGGAGGAGTTGTTATCAATTAATGAGTAGGTGTTTTGTTTTTGGATTGGTTGCAGCTTACTATTTCGTTGATTAAGTCGTTGATGCTCAAGTCGAAACCGTTGCTTCGTTTGGCTGGTGAATGTGATGTGCCCTTTAGTCTTCCAAGTGATACTCGATGGTTGAAGCATCGGGGTGGTAATCGGAGGAGGCAACGGAGGGAGGTTATGGAGCAATTGTCTGCTGCAATTGATGGGTTTGTACTCTTTTTTTTAAGGTTGGATAGGTTGAAGTATCTGAAGGATGAAATTCAGATTCAAAAATTGTCAAAGATGGTTTTTGGTATGGTCATCTTCATGGAACACCTTGTTTTTTTTGGTACTACTATAAAAATTGTCAAATTTTCAAATTTTCAAAAACTTCATTTGGAAGACTAAAATTTAAGACTGAATTTTACTTTTGAAGTTCAGATTCAAATAGAGTAAAAATTTTCTAAAGAAACATCATTCTTTTGATTTTTGAATTCCTCCTGAAGAATTATCAAATATTTAGATGAAGATTCTTCAAAACATTCCATAATTGGAAAAATGGAAAAATCATAAAAAGAATCATTAAATTCTGATTGAAAAGTAGTCAAAGTTTTCAAAAATTTCTATTGCAAAATTATCCTCTATCTTCTTTATAATAAATATAATAAGAAATTAGTTTTTGCATGATATATCTTCATTTTTAAGTCCTTCTGCAAAAACAGTAAAAATTTTGGAGATGAATCTTCATAAACTACAAAAACTTAAATTCAACTGGAATTTAAGAATGAATTTTAACATTGAAGTTCAGATTTAAATAGAATCAAAAATTTGAAGCATTCTTTTGTTTTTCCTGGTAATCTTCGATTAATTTTTGGATTCCTCCACAAAAAATTCTCAAATCTTTACTTGAAGATTCTTTAAAACCTTAAACCATAATTTTAGAACTAGAAAAATCATGAAATATATCATTGTAATTCTGATTCAAAAGGAGTCAAAGATTTCAAGGATCTTCATTCTAAAATTGTCCTAAATGATGAATATAATAATAAGAAATTGGTTATTGCATTTTCTGACATACTTTTTAATCTGTACTATTTAGTGAACAAAATCTGAAAGAAAAGTCAGTAAAAAGGAATTAAAATGTTAGTTATAACTCTTATAACTGTTACAACTGTTGGTTGCCACTGGTTAGATCTTCTTCGTGGTAAACTTTAATTTTTGAATCCTCACTGAAGAAATTCTCAAATCTTTACTGAAATATCCTTCAAATCCTTCCTTAATTTTAAAACTAGTGAAATTATAAATTTTCCATTGAAATTCACTTTCATATCAAATCAAGGATAATCATTAGAAAAATGTCCTTATTTTTTTCATGTTGAACTTTTTGAAGACTTCTTGAAGTTGAAAACGAAATAAAGGTATTTCTTGCATTTTCTGACATATTTTGTATTCTGTATCATTTAGTGAACAAAATCTACTATTAGTTATAACTGTTATAACTGATACAACTATTGGTTACCACTGGTTAGATCATCTCCGTGGTACACCTTAATTTTTGAATTCTTATTGAAGAAATTCTCAAATTTCTACTGAAATATTCTTCAAATCCTTTGTTAATTTTAAAACTAGTGAAATTATAAAATTAAAAAAAGGATAATTATTGATTATCTTCTTCTTGTTGAACTTCTTGAAGACTTTTTGAAGTCAAAAACGAAATAAAAGTATTTCTTGACATTCCTGACATAATTCAACGACTTCCGGAAGGAATGTCAGTTATTAGTATATTTGAACAAAAAAAGAAAACAAACTTTCCCATGCAGAAGATTAAATTCTTCACTTGGAAAACGTGATCTTGGACTGACTGCATAATTTATCACATTTCCAGACTGGGTTTCAATGGGACCGCATGCATCCAGCGAACAATCTGCGACGTTCGTTCGTACATCCCGTACAAAGGCACTTCGCTGGTAAAGGACCTCTTGTTAGCGACCTTTAAGCAAGTATAATTTGAAAAAGTTGACACGAAACGCGCCGGAAAACGACTTCCGCCTCCAGCATGCAAACTTGGCCGAACAAATATAAAAGTAATTCGCCTTTGTGCGCTCTGTTTGCAGATTCGACGAACAGGACTGCGATCCTGACAGCTACTCCTCCTGCGAGCTACCACTCTTGAGTTATCTGGAAGGATTGACAGGATTGGACGTGGAAAATTCATTTAAAAATTACGGTTAACATTTTAATGAGTCTAACATTTTATACAATAATCAGTCTTTGCACTAAGAATACATCATTCATCCTTTGATCCTGCTGGAATTGGGTGTCATTTACCTGGATTAGATGAATTAATTAATCGCATGTTAAATTTGGCGTACCAAGTATCGATCGAGTATTGGAAATAAATTAGTATGATTAGTATAGGCGGGTGCGTGGGTGGTGCAATTAGCTGCCATTGTCCTCGACACAATTCGGCAAGCTGTGGCACAATTCCGTGTCGGCGGGTCGTTGCGAATCCGCGCAGAAATGATCCGGGAGCGCCATCTCGAACCCATCGACGCACATCACGCTCCGGCGTCGTACGACTCTTACATCCTAGGGGCACGAAAAACATCTACATCTACCCTCCGATAGAGCGGCCCACATTTCTTACCGTCTGGATGCAGGATGCGGAACAGGACTGCCATGGGCCGATCCACCAATGATAGGGGCAGTTCTCCTCATTGCACGCCCGCATCAGTAGGTCGGGTTGCAGATGCGCGTCGCAGTTGCTCTCGTCGACAATAGTGGGCGCTCCATCCGCCATCGACGAGTTAAACCCGATGAGGGACTCCTGGCATAGAGCTTTCCTGCTCTGCACGCCACCGCCACACGTCGCGGAGCATTGGGTCCAATCGTCCAGGACCCACGAGTATTTCACTTGTTTCGGTGGGTCCTTCTTCAATCGTGTGAACTGATACTTCACACCTGGGTTGTATGTGTTCCCATGGAAGAAGATCTGCAAAAATTGAGAGGTTAAATTATATGCGGAGGCTTGAATCGATGGCTCATAAATTTTGATGACCCAACTTCACTAAATGATCTCTTTTAATGACGCCTGCTGAAAAAGAGTGGATGATTCATTTGCTGATGGTTGAGGCGGATTTTAATTAACGATGGTAAAAAACGGGGAATGGTTGAAAGAAAGTGCAGTAAATCGAGTGTGAATGATTCGAGTTTTTGCAGTTCGAGTTCGAGAAAGAGTTGAATGGTTTGTAACAATGCAATGCCTTCAGTTTTCTTAATTGATGATTATTTAGTTTAACTTCATTTCGTGTTTAAAGTTTCTGGATTCAATGAATTCAAGTCGATTTTCATTAATTCCTCCCTTAAATTTCTTATTCATGAGATGCTTTAATTAAAAATCTGAAGATATTTTTCTAGATCATCAAATTTTGATCATCACTGGATTTTTTTCGTATCAATATAAGGATAAAATATTTTGTTCTAGAATGAAGTTGTTACCATAGTAACATTTCTAATTGTTGATTTAAGTTCATTCAAATTGCACGAACTTTTTAATCCTGGAATCTCCTTACAAGAAAATATCATAAATCTTGGAAAAAAAGAAAGTTAAATGATTTGAATAAATGAGAACCAGAGCAAAACTAAAAAAACCGTCTGGATACTTACGAAGAAAACGATGGACTCATGAATGGGTCCTGGAATTCGAACCTTTTCCAATTCATTATCCCGTTCATAAAGCGCCTGAACACCTGCGACCGTGTACTCCCCGGGAAGAGTAATATGTCTGCAATGGAAATCAATGAGTAACCGAAGAATACCACCCTTGATGACGCCCAATAATGAATCTTCCATTATCCTTCCGGAAGGTTTCAGAAAACGAATGCACCATCAGTAATAGTGCATCGTAAATGATCTGCAGGTGTTGTTGGTGGCGCGTTTTGGAAACCCGGATGCCATTTCCGGTTGGCGCCCTCTACTTACCCTTTGCCGTTCAAGTAGGTTCGTTGGGAAATGCCGCTGCTGATGCTAATGTAGTTCTCTGAATAATCAATTTCTTCGACGCGAATGTTGCGAGATCCGGCTGAAAGCAAATGTGCAAATTGCAGATTGGATATTTTGCAAAATTGTAAATTACCGTTTTAGGGGAAAGGGAAGTTGAGTTGTTGGATCGTAAATTGAAGATGCATGAGGAAATATGAAAATAGACTTCTTGGAATGATTTGGAACCTTCTGTAATTAAGTACGGATTTGAATTTAAATGATACATGCAAATTTTAGTGCAAATTCATCATCTTGCTGTTAACACTTCTCAAGACTCAAACATCTACAGAAACTTAAGATTCTTCGACTGGAAAATTCTGGAACAAATTGATTTTCTAAAAAGTACTCTTCTTGAATTAAATTTGGATTTTTCTGGTCTAAATTTGTAGCATCTCATATTTCCTAGATGATTTCCGCAGGTTGTAAAGCAAAATATTCCCGTCCGAGCATTTCATTTGCACGCGTGAAGAACGGTGATGAGTTGGACCCATCCTCGGAGTAAATCTCCTCCGTGGACCGAAAGATGAACGACGTCGAGGACAAACGGAGCGTGAATGTATAAATTATGCGGCGCAAACTGCCTTCATGCAGGAAGTGCAAGTCGACACTGGTGCAATTGTGCGGCCATCATTCTTCGAGTGCGAGGCCAAAAACCACGCCAACAGATGGACTAACAGCAAGTTTTCTGCCAAACCCACCCAAAGTTGGAAGAACCTGGTCGTTGGAGGTTGCAAAAATACCGGAAGCACATGCAGACATAAAGAGTGGAAGATTTTTTTTATGTTGTGAGCCAAAATCATGGTCTGATTTTTGTGTAGGACTAATGGGCTAATGGACAGGAAGACATCCAGTGAAGAGGTTTGATGATGGGTTGGTTGAATGTTTTACCTGGTACGACGAACATCTCTTTGTACGAAGCTCCTCCACCTTGCTTCTTGTAGATCCCGGTGATGGTGTCACAAGTTCGACCATCTCCTTGACAGACTCCACAGATGTCTTCCACGGCTTTGGAGTCGACGACCCAATCACAACCCACTTTCTAAATGAAGAAAACATCAAATTTTAAAGTTTAGATTCATTGTTTGAAAAGTTTTGAAGGTGTTCTTGGATGGTCCAAGCCTTCAACTAGATCTAAATCTGGTCATTTGTGGTCTGGGATCAACTTTGGTTCCAATTTTTGGGCTTTATGTGAATGTGGGACCTGTGGGACCTTTCAGTTTCAAGAACTCATCTGAATGTTTTGAAGGTTCTGGAATAAGATTTGAAAGAAGAGATTTTATCTGGTGGTCTAGGATAGGTTGAGTGTCCCAAAATGGGCAAAGGGTCAAGTACTCATCTAAGCTGGAAGATTCTGGAAAAAGATTTGAAAGAAGAGTTGGGATCTGATTGTCCAAAAGAGTCTGAGGTATCAAAATGTAAAAGTTGGTTCCAAAACTGGGAAATGGAATATTCTAGAAGAACCCACTTAGAGAACGTTACCAAATAGTTTGGGAACCACTGATCTTCAATGTAGCTGAAGCTAAACCCATAAATTTGTACAAACCCTGCAGATACCAGCAACACAAAGATCTCGAGACCCCACATTACAAGGAGTACCATCAACCGCATGATCCTTCCATGGTACAATCACCGTATCATTGATATCCGAGCAGTAGAGCTTACAAGGTTCATCTGTAACACCAACAACATGAATTTCTCTCCCTGAAGAAAACCAAAACCCGAAAAGACTACTTTTATCAAAATATGGCATCCAAATGTTAAGTTTTCCTTCATAGGGCACATTGTTGAACTCTGAACACTGCTGGGCACGAAACGTGGGCTCGCTGGAGGGACAAGGATCCGTATTGCAGACACGATAACGTCGTCGCTCGCCCACGCAGAAACGGCCACCTCCGGATGGCTTCGGATGGTCGCATTCGCGCTCCATAATCGAGACTCCGGCGTCGCACGTCCTCGAGCAATCGCTCCACGAGGACCATTCGCCCCATCCACCATCGATAGCGATCGGTGGCTCCGTCATCTCGACGCATTTCTGCTCCTGGCACCACTTCATCCCAAGCAATTAATTAACAACAAAGCAGACGGAAAGATAAATCCTTCAGATCTTACAGCTCTTCAGATCTTTCAGATCTTACAGAACCTTAAGATCTTACAGATCCTTCTGGGTGGATGGAAGACATACCATGTGTTTCCCACACCGAGTACCCGGGGCTGCTGGTCGAAGTTGGGTCGTACAAGTCCCGTTGACTTCACACCATAACCTCGAGCAGATTTCTTCACCATGGGCGCAGACTGAAGCTTCGTTGCCGAATTGCAATCGACATTGGTACTCAGCGTCGTAGAGGGCACCAGCTGGGAGTAAGGGATAGTCATACTCGTCGATTTCCTCCGAGGGGGTGTCTTGAAGACAACTACCATGACCTTTGCTGAAAAGTTGATCATTTAGCTCTAAGAAATCAAGGAAGAAATGAATTGCTTACTCGAGGAATGCTGTCACATATCTTCGACTGCACGCAGACCATGAAACCTCCACGGTGTCGGCTTCGAAGGATGGGGTCATCACGTGCAACATGGATCCTTCACGTCCCTTACACCCGATCTTGTCAGTATCATGATACATACCAAAACTGCCAAAAGAAATAATCTTGAAGAATTTTTGGAACACCTCCAACAAAGACAATTTAAGATGGTACACCTTCAAACTAAAGGTTTACCATCATTCTTAGACAAAGATAGAGAGAAATTACTTGTGTCCCATTTCGTGTGCGATGGTATGCGCTAATGAAATACCATTATCTTCATTGACGCTGCAACTCCGACCACTTTTACACATCCCTCCGACGTTCGCAACCCCCAGAGTGTTACAAGGAGTGTTCTGCTTCACGCAGATGTCCTGTCTTGTAATCAACACTGCAACGTCGTGATGGTGTGGATGGGAGTCGTTTTGTGGGTTGAGGTTCATCTGCCATTTGCAGAAATTCTTCAGGGCGACATCAGCGTTCACTGTGACATTGAGGTCGGGTTCGGCGGAAGCGTCATCTATAAGGATTATCTTCACGACGACGACGTTGATGAGGTTACCAATGCTTGGGTCGTGGTACAAAGAGGACACCTATGGATTAATCAACAATGCATTCAATCTTCAGACCTTCAGATCTTCAGAGGGACATTCTGAGAAAAAAAATGAAGGAGAGGTCTTACCATGTTCATGATAGTGAGAAGGTAGGTTTCAATATCCCCATTTTCATGGAACTCAACCATGGATGCATCAGCAACCAGGAGGGCTTCAACGTATTGTGGTTTACTAATGGATCGTTTGATCCTCGAGTGTTTTCTTTGTTGCTGTCGATGATGGCGACGTGGATGGGTTTTGGAAGGGTGAACGTTTTTGTAGCGGTGCTTCCGGAGGTCGTTTATTGATGGGAACCGGATGCGTTCTTTGTATTTTTGACGTTTTTCTTGGATGGTTACTTTTCCTCCGTGTCCACGATGCCATTCGAGTCTACCAAGAGATGGAAAATATTGTCTCAGAATTGTTCAGATACAGAAAGGTTGCTAAGGATATGAAGATACCTTCAAGGACCTTCTGAATTAGCAAATTTGGTATTGGTCCTTTTTGGGATTTTAACGTCAAAAAATTATTGAATTGCAAACGATTTTAACAGTAGTTAATGTGATGTTGGATGATGTTGAACAAGTTACAGGAACAAAAAAAAAAGAAAAGGTGTGGTCCCTTACTCGGTCATCCTCTTAGGTTCCCGTGTCCCACAATTCTTGGACGCTCTCTTGCGCTTCTTTTTCCGCTTCCGTTTCACACCACCTCGCTCCACGTTCGCAGCCCTCTTGTATATTAAATGTTTACGGCCCGGATTTACATTTCTCAAACGTCCATCATGCGCTGCAGACATCTCTTCGGCCGGCTCGATGAAATATCTCCCATTTTCGGTGTGTATAAAACCGGCCTTAAAGCCGACGCGAGTCAACATGGAAAAAGAAGTTTATATTAGAACGTTTACAGCCATACGATAGCGATTTCTTGCATGGGGCAATAAAAAAATATGAAATACAAATAAAACAAGATGGATGCCGGGAAGGTAGCGTCCGCGAAGGACTCTGGGAGTAAATGTTTTACGACGAGGATGCTTACCAAACCGTCGCATGCAGAGAGGGCAACACGCGATGAGGGCCGCCCAAGGATGTGACCATGATAGTGACAGTCCAGGGATCTCTTGATGCGCGCACGAGTGTGCAAATTTTGGCGATGGCGTCGCTCGACAATTAGGTTCGGCGCCAGGAAGTCCTTGTGTTGGTGCAGGACGAGCAGATGGTTTGTGTCTTCGATGGTGATGTTCAGATGCATCGTTTCATTGGAGAATGTCACGTGATGTGAGATGTGTTCCCCGGATGCTGTCACTCTTTGGGGGATAATCCAATCGATGCTGGTGTGGTCTTCCGGAGGCAGCCATTTTGAGTATAATCCTGGAAGAGAAAATTCAAATTTTTAATTTTTTAATAAATTATCATATAAATTTCAAATCTAGAAATTGTTATTCTGAAAAAATCACTTTTAAGTAATTCAGAATATTTAAATGTAAAATCATGAAATGTAATCAGAAATTTTCAAATCTGAATTGCTGAAAAATAAAACTAATGGTAGAAAATGAAACGCAATAATTTTTCGTATGCACTATTCACACAAAAACAAGGCAATTGAAAAGTTGTTGGCTGAAGCTATTAATAAGTTGAAAGAAATAAAGTTTGCGGATTGATGGCGCCAACATTCTATCATAATCATACTTGAACGGATCCTCAATAACGACAGACAGGAAGGTCGAACGAATCAGTCGCACCAAAAATAAATCGTGCACCAATATTCACATTTATGTTATTGCAGCAATCGAGGCTTTCATTGGCTTCGAGACATAAAAACGAATTTTATGACATCGAGTTCGTCAATCCGCATCGAACGAATTAAACGAAATCAATGCAAATGAGCGTGTAAACATTTAATTAACAAAAATTACTACACTCATGATTTCCAAACGGGTTTTAACACTGTTGCAATCAATTTTGTTTCTTTAATACTTTATATGATATCAAATAAATTACAAAACTGTTGTTTTTGTTCAAAAATTACCTTATCTTAATTTTGGTTATATTTCTGAATGAAAATTTGAAGAAAAAATCAGAAAAACTGTTGTTACACGAAAACCAATTAGATTTTAGATGGAAAGTGGTGATAAACTGTCAAAAAGTTGTTTTGACAGACTGGATATATGCAACACAATGTACTTAATGTATTGAGGGGATTTCTTTGAATCGCCTTTTGCAAGATAGCAAATGAAGTGTTTTGCAAATAAGAACCAATGCACGGTAGCTGCTACATTAACGCTCATAATAATTAGTGCGCTCGTTCTTCAGCGTGGCCGCAGCGTGTTTGTTTCTTCGTGCGCATGCAACATTAATTAATTGTAGCACGGGTGCAGCTACAAATCTTCGAAGACGCGTTCGACGACGTTCATTCATTCGACCGCTTTTTACCATCTAATTAAAAGCGATAAATCTGCAGGGAACCTGTCCGTTTTGGTTCCTGTGTCTTGAGCTCACTGCTGCGGCTTGAGAAATTCGATCGGGTTGTATCGTCCGCTTCAATCTTCTTCTTGTGGGACATCAGAGTGAGATGTATTCATAAATTGCTCTGGGAGTCATTAGGAATGGTTCATGGAAATATTCCAATGCATATTCAAGTTGTGATTTTTGTAATCGTCAATCTTTGTCGTTGACAAAGACATTGGTATTTGTTTCATGGGCTTGAGAGTTAAAGATTAAAAAAAGAAATTTTTGTTGAAAATTTTATCAGTTAGATTAGTTAGAAATGTTATCAATTCAGATTTGTAGACTACAATTAAGCAAGAAGCAATATAAATCATGTAGAAGGAATAGACCGGTTCTGGATCAAGCATAAGGTGCAGATGACGCGCAGCTTGGTCTAGAATCGGTATATTTCAACTACTGAAGAGGAAGTAAATTCTCGGGAAAATAAGGGAAATATTTTCCTAAAGTAATTCAGAAAATATAAAACACAATTCAGATTAGAATTGTAATTTAAGAAGAAGCAAATGTAATTCAAATTTTGTATGTAGTTTGTATTAATTATAATTCATTTGGTAAATATAATTGAGAAAGCATAAGTTTAATATCAGAAATAATTCAATGTATTTCAGATTAGCAAACGTATTTGAGAATACATCAAATGAAATTCAGAAAAGTTCAAATGCAAATCACTAATCAGTGCCACATTTTGTTAAATAATAATTCATTTTTTAAGTAAATTATACATAAAATCAAAATATTGACATTATTAATGCAATAATTATCACTCAATTTATAAATCAACTTCAATAAAATCTGAATTACATTTCATTCATTCTGAATTTCAAATAACAATTTCATAAAAAAATTGTAAATTAAAAATTAATTAATATGTTATACCAACATGAAAATAAAAATAATAGCTCTTGGAACATTTAATTAAAAAATCTATTGCGTCGAACGCGCATATAATCCATAAAATAAGTAAATTATGACAGGAAAACGAAGCTATCAATTTGGTAAATATTTAATGGCTCCAATTTTATGCGTCGTCGTTTTTTTTTACGAATCTGCTTGTGAACAAAACATTGGATGCAGCAACGCACGCAGCAACTCAGAAGCCAGCGAAAATTAATTTAATTTTTTAATTGATTTTATAATTAATTTCAAACAGTGGAAGCTGATTAAATTTTGGTCATGGTTCTCGTTTATGCGCCATCATCCTGTCCAGCCATTATTATTTTACATCAACGCGAAAATTGGATAAATTCGATTTCGGTTTCGATTTCGTGCATTTTGCCGACTAAAATTTTCATGCGTTCATCAAACGAAATATATAAATAATACGATATTATTGTATAAATGGTGCATTTTGTGTCGAGACTTTTTAGCATTAGATTTCCACAGGTCGAGGCTAACATTTAATGAAATTCAATATTTTATTTGATATGTTGAATCAAAACAAATGTTGCAATATTCAACATATAATATTTTAGTTTTGTTGTATTATAAGTAACTTTTTTTATATGTAATTCAGTTCAACAAATTTAATATCAGAAATGATAAATTGTATTTTGATTAGGGAAATGTAATTTTTCACTGAAAAAAAAAAACGCTGAAATTTCGCTGAAAAAAAATTGCCATATTTTCTGAATTAAAAATAACGTTTTTTACATATAATCATGGTTAATTTGAAATTTTCTGATCTTCATTAACATTACAGAAAATTATCGAATCAGTACCAAAGTTATTTATTGCCTTTGCAAGGAAACAATGCCGAATGCAAAAATAGCAACGCAGAACGGCAAAACAAATAATTCGCATGTGAATGCAAATTTTCTTCGCATTGAATGAGTGTGTCCCTATAAATAGGAGTAATTAATGATCCCGTGGGGGGCAAACGATAGAGCTAATTGCAGGCATCGAAAGAGCCAACGATGGCAATTGTATTAATTTTATCCGCGAGTCGAGTGTGCGCCAGATTTATGATTTCGTTTACAAAGTAATTGAGATGGCAATAAAGATACGGCGAATGATTTCCTGCCGCAATCGATGCACGACATTATTATTGAATTAGTCGCGACTTAACGACCACTGAAAACTTGAACTTGCTACATAGTTAATCATCCAATTAGAGCTACCTATCATTTTCTTCGTGCATCGAGCATTCAGAGGAAAAACAATTCCGTAAAACAAGCGAATGTAAATGTGCAACGAGTTTGATGGAAGTTTCGAAATTGTACTTTAATAAAACCACTTTTATTCAAATAATGTTCAAAGAGTGTTTGATTAATGAAGAATGAAGAGATTGATGTCAACTTCCCAACTTTTCAAAATGTAATTTTCCTCAGACCTACAACTTCCATTACGCTTATAACTTTTCGATAATTTCCTTATTATCTTTACCTTCTTCATTTTCCTACATTTTCCTATACCTTTCAGTTTTCCATGGAAGCAAGCAAAAGACTTTTTCGTGGATGGATCTTTACTTTCATGGTTGTTGCTGTCAACTTTGTGCATCAAACCCTTTAAAGAAAACTTTCCAACTTCTCTTTTAAACATTTTCAAAAGTTTTCGATTGAAAATCAATTCATCTTCAATTACATTTGTACGATTAAGATATTGATCGAAAAGATTCTACTTGGAAATTTTAAGGATATCAACAAATTTTCTTTTTAATTAAGGTGATTGCTTGGTACTTAAAATACTTCCAATTGGTTTATAGCCAATCTTGAACTGAAACGACAATTTGCTGATGTTAAAACCCTTTGTTTACTTTTTTATTGTTGTTTTTGCATGGAAAACAGAAGAAGTATTTCTTCCATCCTGTCGATTCAAAGAAAGGAATTACTCATTATGGATACATTGGAATTGGATTTGGTAAAAGGAAGCAAATAAGAAATTCGAAAAGGGAGGAAACGATCGGGTTGCAGATTGGAAAGGTAATAAATATTCAGTTTTTCATTGGGTGCTGAATTTATCTGTTGAATTTATAGCAATTACCCGAACGGGATGGAATTAGCACAAGTTCGGCCATTAAGGAAGCTGGATTTGAATATTCTACCTTCATCGAATATACGAATGAAATTCGATTTTCAAATTGCATAGAATTTACTGAATGTCCCCGAAAAATTTCCTCACTTTTCTCTTCAATTTTTTGGTTATTTTTTGTTTCTAAAATTTATACTTAAAATACTTACTTTTTTCATGGATATCTGAATATTTGGGTTGAAATTTTCCGGTTGCAAAAAGACCAAATATGATTGTATGTATGGATATGGAGGTACCCGGAAATGGCTTCGGTTAATTAGTAAAAAAGCAATTAGCTAATTTATTTTAATACGGGCAGGAAGTATATTTGAACGGTCCGTGGAGGAAATACGTGAAAATTCGCTCGAACCGGAAACGGGCACACATTCCGGAGAATGTGTGAATTCCAATGTTTTCGCACTCGTTTTTAGATTCCATATCCTTTCATAACCTACATTCGCACATGCCAATGCAAACACGCGAGCAGTCAACATATAATAAATGCTGAAATGCTAAAAAGGGGGCGAATTATTCTTCATTTTGAATGCAAATTCACAGAGCGAAAACATTTAGGCCCCTTTTTGGGCAAATCCCATTTGATTAGCTGTATTATTTTCGCATTTTGCAAACATTTTGCAAGTTTCTCTGAAAAATCAATAATTTTTGGTTATACCTTTAAAAAATGTATTTTTTCAGTCAATCTTTCAAATTCTCCAAAACTTCCGCATCAAATATTCAAAAGATCTTTGAAGATATTTTAATGTGGTCAAGATTCTTCTAAAAAAATTCAAAATTATTGATGGAAATTTTGATTGATATTCTCTATGGAAAATTTAAGATTTCCATACTTTGTTTATTATTAATGCCACATTTACACATATTTGCAAAACTACACAAAATATGAAATCTACTTTTTGTATGATATCCAAAATTAATTATTTTTTTTTTCTGCATTGTTTGTATTGTATTTTAGGTAACTATGAAATTAATGTTACATGATTCCTTTTTGAAAATTAATAATAAAATAAAAGTTTAAAACCGGAAATAACTCCGAAAAATACAAAGGGAAAAAAA
The DNA here is from genome assembly GCA_030264555.1 of Aleochara sp. GC000083. Taxonomy (NCBI): domain Eukaryota; kingdom Metazoa; phylum Arthropoda; class Insecta; order Coleoptera; family Staphylinidae; genus Aleochara; species Aleochara sp. GC000083. Next base: position 50,574 of record JARJDZ010010073.1, read on the forward strand.
TAAAATTCAATAGTACAAAATAAATTAAAATTGCAATATTTTTGGTAAAATTTTGGATAGTTTCAAAATTTGTTACAAGATGTCACCTCAATGTTTTTTATTGAATAAAATACCAAAAATTTGAATTTTTGATGATGATTAATAAATAAACTATAGAATATTAGCTCGTCTCTATGGAAAATTTTATTTCCAAACAAAATATGAAACTAGTTTTTGTATGATATCCAAAATTAATTATGTTACTTTTACTACATTGTTTGTATTGTATTTTCGGTAACTATGAAATTAATGTTACATTATTCCTTTTTGAAAATTAATAATAAAATAAAAGTCTAAAACCGGAAAATAACCCCGAAAAATACGAAGGAAAAAAAATAAGATTCATTAGTACAAAATAAATAAAAATTGCAAGATTTTTAGTAAAATTTTTGTTAGTTCCAAAATTTGTTACAAGATGTCACCTCAATGTATTTTATCGAATAAAATACCAAAATATTTGAATTTTTGATGATGATTGATAAATAAACTATAGAATATTAGCTCGTAGTTTGTAATCCATTTAAGAACGATTGAAAACAGAGTTTCAGCAAAGCCGCTTGAAACATAATTTCCGCCTGCTATTAATCCATCCGCACATAATCGATCAATCAATCAAGAAACACGGTCCCTCTATCTTTTGATAGTTTGTTTTCCCTTCGGAAAATATTACACCGCCAACGGCGCATTTCCGAAGACAACTAAATCCATATACATGGACGTGCAGAAAAGAGGACTCTCGAGGCTCAAAAAAAATAAGAAAAACGTTAACAACAGCAGCAAATATCAATCAATCAACTAATCGCATTAATCATCGCATTTTATTGCAGCTTTGTTTCCACAAAGCGACCGCATCAATATTCACTGTGTGTAAACCACTTAAAGTAAATATTTTCATTCGGAGAGCGATTGCAATTTCAGTCTGATTTCCCTTCAAGCAGTTTCGCCGTTCGTGATTTGTAATTATAAGTGTTTTCATTAAAATGTATAGTTTTCAAAGACAACCGTCATATAGGGTCCTCTCTAAGGGTTTTTCCAATGTTTAAGAGGGTTCAGAAATCCAAAATTCAAGATGTAAGAAAATGTTAGAAAATTGATGTGAAAATCATGGAGGAAAATTTTGAAGTTAATGAGAAATTGTTGGTTATGTGTACAAATGTGTTTTGACATTGTTGTTAATTAACAAATCGCTGTATAGAAGACATTCTCTTTCCTCTCGGAGTCGACCATAATTGTTGGACTGGACTCGTTGAACCAACGAAGCGAACGTTCATGAATTGGAAACGCCCGCAAGGTAATAGATTCGTTCCGCGGCCACTTGCGACCGGCGAATGTGTGTGCAACTCCGCAAATATTTTGCGATATTGTAGCCACGAGCGGAGGATGAAGGTGGTGCGCACATAAATCCTGCCACTGTCATAAATATAACCGGACACGAGCTCGAACGGTTGTGTTTTTCTTTGTAAACGCCTCACATTCATCGTGTGTTGGCTGTTCTTCTTTCAGTTTGCTTCCAGTTGCAAAGAACTGAACGAGGATTTCATTTCGAGGAAGGTGGAAACATTTTTTACACAATTTCCCACCGAAACAATCCAAGGTCAACATAAAGTTGACATTTGTGGTGTTTGAAGTGACATTGGAAGAAAACTTCCAACTTTGGGTTGACTTTCGTGGTCTTTGAGATTACATTTAAGAGGTCCTCGAAAAAGATTCCTTGAAGGATATTAGTATCAGAAACTGGTATCATCACAGGTTCTTTTTTGAAGGGTTTGAGGTTATCCAGAAGGAAATTTGATACAAAATTAAATTAGGTTACTAAATGATATTTTAAACTTAAAAAATAGGATGGAAAACTGTCAAATTCATGATGCAAGTTGTAATTCCAAAATTTTTGTGTTTCTGAGAGTATAGAAGTCTAGAATTTTTTTCCAAAAGTAGAAGATCAATACCAGAATTTATTTAAGATAAAAAATATGAATTAATAAAATTCAGATGATAGATTTAAAACTTTTAAGCCTTTGAAAATGTTAGGAAATGAAAGAATTCAAATCAAAATTAATATTTGACAGAATTTAAAAATGACAGATAGATCAGCGGTTTTAAAACTGTGGGGCTGGAGAAAATTCAAATTTATGAAATCTGTGATATCTATAAAATTATAATATTGAATAGAAAGTCATCTAAGAAAAGCTTTGGGGCAAAAAATAACAATTTTATCTGATAATGAGAAGGATGATTTTTTGGATCTGTAAAGAGTCAAAATTTGATTCAGAAATTCATAACCAAAAATGGTAACAATAATTTGAACTCTTTATGAACACTAAACAACATTAAAATAGTACCAGAAGAAATTTTTTCTTAGGTTACCAGTAAAAAAACTTAAAATGTTTATATATTATATAATAATAAAAAAATTCTTGTGATTGATCTCTCAGAAATTTCTTTATAACCTCATGAATTTAAAACCAGAAATTCAATCTGAAATGATTTTTATTATAACTTTCAATCAAATCTTAATACTTTCAGCAATTCAACGAATATTTGCAATAAATCCAACTATAAAATTTTCTTTCAAATATTATAAACAAACTCTACGTACTTATTCTTGTAAGAAATCTGAGAACACTCCCTGATATTCACGTTTATGTTTGTTAATGGAACAATTTGAGTGTGAATATGTCATAGAATATGAAAGACATGGCAAAATGAATTGCTCGCGTTTCAAGGTTTGCAACAAATCATTCGCACAGACGCAAAATCCGCATAGAATGACAGGCAAGTGCTTTTTTCCGCAATAGCATATTGTGATTTCCGATAGTGCAATCGAAGTGATATTATGGTGATATTATGGTGTAGTTGATTAATTGCGAGTAATGCATATATTATGCGTTTTACAATAATTAGTATTGCAAATATTGCAGATTTGCAGATTTGGCGCGAGTGGAATTCGCTACAAATGTTTAGGTATAGCTGAAATAAATTTTCTGGAAGTTTGTTGGTTATTTGGTTACAGTTTTCTGTAATTAAAAAACTAGGGTGGGTTTTATTGATTAGTTCTGGTAGATGTTTCAATTGTTGATATGGTAACCCAGTAAATGTAAACAAGGAAATATTTCAGCATACTTTGATTTTACAAAATATAAAGTTTAGTGATAGGTGCTCAAAGTGAATTAGGAATCATCAATTATTGAAGGTACCATAAATTTTTATGTATACCCATAATTTCAAAGCTGATTGTGTTTTGTTGTTACAGTGTTCTGTAATTAAAGGGTAGGTTTCTGTGGTTCATTAAATCGATAATTTGAAGGGTGTACCTTTTGTTGACATCGTAACCCTGCTATAAATACAAACATTTGAAGTATATTGAAACATACCAGATTAAAATTTGAACTACAGTGATTTTTCTTGTTATTTGAGAGTTCCAGGGAATTCAAAAGATCAGAGTTCTGGAATAATTGGAAGTGGAAACTGAAGGATATGGAACAATTGGAACCCAGTAAAAAGTTTATAAACACAAGGTATACCTTGAATCTTTGATCCTACTATTGAAACCATAACAAATTTTGATATTTTCTCCAGTTTTAGTTTTCTGGAATCTGGAACCAAGAATCTGGAACCACGAACCGGGACCAATGAGAACACCCATGTATTGTACGTTATGAGTGGTTTGCTACTTTGAAAACCACACATTATCAAAAATGTATCACCAAATGACATGATATCCTAACCTCATCATAGTTGTAAGTAATAAATTTGCATAGAACTGTGATTTTGTGATCCAGAAATATTAATTATACCGATTACAGATGACCATCAATGTGAACCATCAACCAGAGCAAATGGCACTCAGCTTTTGTTTGGATGCTACGGTTGGATGCTCTTCGCGTGAATAGCTGCCGATTGAGCACCGTGATGTTCTCGGTAAATGCAGCACTTCGTTCGATTTGGCAGCTGCACACATGAAGATAACAAAATTCCGATCCGATCGGATGTCTGTCTGTATACAAATTGAAGTGTGGCCAACGTGTAAACCGCGCGGCCGGCATGTGGAACCGATCGGGCACACAGGCGCCATTCAAATGGGCATTTCCCGAATCATCCAGATAATCTGCTTCGGGGAATTGTGAAGTCTTCAATTAAGGGGCCACAGTGGGCTTGCATCATAATCCGATCCGACTGGAAATTGTTTGCACATGAAGCATTCGCCGCTTCCATATGCTACATTGATGGTATTCCCAATAAGTTGCGCACTCGTATTCATTTATTAGCACAAACGATTGCATTGTTAGCGCGAACGTGGCACGCATTTTAGTATTTATCTGTGATCGGGATGGGGACGTGTTGAATGAACGTATAATAATCATTGGTGAAATTATGCAAATGATTCAACAGACGGACGAATTCGGAATGTATGTGTTCGATTTTCGCTAATATTGCATAATGCATCATCTTTATATGTAATTTCGTCGTTATTCTGGTTCAACTAATGGTAAATTACCATCAAATAAGGTATTTCAATTTGTGGTACTATCAAACCAAAAAAAACCATATAATGACTACACTTTTTCAAATAATGATTCAGAAAGTAAAAAATACAATGATTAGTAAATTGTAATTAAGCGAGCAGCAAATTAATTCAAATTTGTATATGTGATTCAGTTTGCAATAATTGCAATTCAGATTGGTAAATATAATTGAGAAAGCATATGTTTAACAAACAACAGAAACAACTAAATGTACATAAGTTTAGCAAACGTAATTAATTAATTAACAATACATAAAACGAAATTCAGAAAAGTTCAAATGCAAATCTAATTAGGGCCAATTTTTGTTAAATAATAATTCATTTTTATAGGAAATTAAACATAACATCAGATTATTGATATTATTAATGCAATAATTATCACTCAGTTTATTAATACTTAAACCAACTTCAATGAAATCTGAATTACATGTAATGCTTTCTGATTTTCAAATGACAATTGCTGATTACATTTTATGTAGCAGAACTATATTTTGCATTCTGAATTAAAAGTGACAATTTCAAGATTGCAATTCAAGATTTGAAATTCAAGACTATTGTTATAAAATATAGAGAACTTGCAGAAAATGTACACTCACTGATTAAGAATTCCAAAAAAATCCAACATCTCATTTCCTAGAAAATTTTAATTGCGAAATTATCGCCAATTAAGAAGAAAACACAATGTTTGTTTCTGCAACGATTTGCATTGGCGTTTCAACGATTATCGCTACCGTTCAGCGAGCATTCAATGAATGCCCGGGCATAAAATTTGCATGAGCCCACCCATTAATTGCACCATTATCTTATGCTTCTATTAGCATTGTGCAA
>JARJDZ010010074.1:0-16437 GCA_030264555.1 Aleochara sp. GC000083
ATATTAGACTAATAATTTAGAACACTCACAGAAAATTTAGCCATCACTAAATTAGATTAATTTTGTATTCATGACTACTAAATAGTAGAACAACAAATAACGTTTTCAAACGTGATCCTACAACCGAAAATTTCGTTGCATTCAAGAGGCTTTGCTGGGCCATGTATTCTGGATAAAATCAGACACAATAAAAATCCAACGTTTCATCAATATTCAACTCCACAGTTAATTGCCAACTTACACAATTTTACTTGGCATATTATTACCATGCTTAAGTGACGTCAAACATTCCTTAATTCTTGAGGTGCATTCAATATTTTTCTCCTGACCCTCAAAGTCTTGCGTATAGTTCAGTGATTCCCAAAGTGGGCGCTACCGCCCCTGGTGGGCGTTGCAACGATCCCGGGGGGCGGTGATGGCTGTAAGAGGACTGTATAGACATTAAAGAAATGAAAATGTTCAGGTCAGTTGCTATTGAATTACAAAAAATCAGGGGGCGCTGAGTAATATATTTTCTAGAGAGGGGGGCGGTAGGCCCAAAAGTTTGGGAACCACTGGTATAGTTTATCGAGATAAATTCACAATTGAATCAGTCCATTGTTTGCCCTATTATACCTAGTCTGATTACGATGGCTTTATTAGTAGTAAGTTTACAATGGCCTTGTAGCTTTCAAAAGTACTGAAATTATCTGTTCAGGGTATTAGTTTCCTCATTACATATTATATTCGGACTGGTTGGTGAAACAATAATGTGTGCAGAAAGTTGCTTTTATTTCTGATTTAATTGATCTATAATTTGGGTTCTTTGCAGAGTCAAAAACTCCACTGGACAACTTACTATTCAATCCCTTGGGACGTTGATTTATATATTGCAACGAGATTGATCTTTAGGAACTTCCGTTGCCGAAAATTGATGGTCTTCGCTATTAGAAATCATTTATATGTGTGATTTTACGTGTACTTTATTAATATATTTAACGATACTCCGATGGGTAAAATATTTCTACTTTTGTATTGTATCAAAAGTGGTTGCATAAGCAAAAAAAACAAATAAAAACGATTGATTTGCCTTTGTATTCATATTATTCCAATTGTTAATATTATAATTAAGAGTTTATAAATTAATAATCTTAAGATCGTGGATACTATCCTTATCCGGGACATATTTGAACAACCAACAAATGATTAATTTTATATTCATGTACATTATATCCATCAATATAAAACAATATTTATTAAATTTATATATTTATCGTTTGCTACAATCTAATACAAAAGTGGAAATATACACAACTGCTTTCTGTGTAATTACAATTTGAATAATTAAAATTATATTTTATTATTTACATATTAAATAAGAAAATTATGTGGTGAGATTTGCGAAACTTTTAATTTGCAACAATATCATGTTTATATCTTCGGTCGTAATTAATAATCTGAAAACATGAATAATATATTGGCCAATATTATAAAGTAGCTTCGCGTACGCTGTTTCTTCGCATTTCATATCAAAACGGGTTCATGTAGTTTTATTCCAATTTATGTCGGTGTAATTTTCCAGAAAAAATGAAATCAGAGCCTTGGGAAACTTTTGAAACATCCTTCCAGGTTATTACCTTTTACAAGACATACTTTTGGCCCAACAAGAATAAGTTTCGCACGTTTTGTTTATTACTATGTTATCTTGTCACTCAAGTATATTTGGCCACTAATTTGGCTATATTCACTATCAATAAATTTCGTAAGTGAATACTTTTGCAGTAATGTTGGTAAAATCAATTAACAAAATACCGTTTTTTTCCAGTACATGATAGTGCTTTCAGCGAGATTATTTTCAGCCTATCTGTGGCAACCTCAATTGGTTTTACAACTTTCCTCATGTATCATCTTTGGCGTGTAGCTGAACCATTTCAGAGGCTCTACTACGATTTGGAAACCAGCGCATATTTTGACTATACGGATAAGAAATATTTAAGAATGCGAGAGATAATCAACAAAGCTAATGTGTATGGCAACAAAGTTATGCTGTTCTTCTTCTTCGTATGCTTTGCGTATGCTGAACTTGAAGATTGCAGCAATAATAAAAATATGGATTGCGGGTATATGTTACCTGCGGTAAGATATATTTCACAATTTGACAATTCAAATGCAAAATTAATTCGTTTTCCTGCACAGGATCTTTTGGTGGATACATCTAAGAGACCATATCGTGACATTGTCAATTCGGGCTTCTTAATTTCAATCTCATTCGTCTATATCGGTCTGAGTAATACCATGTTATTGCTGTGGAGTGTTTCTTTCTATGCTGGCATTGCCATTGACCAAATAATAGCAATGCTCAACTCATTGAAACATACTCCAAATTTTAGACAACGACGTGCCACGTTCGGACGAATACAAGAATTTCATTTGGAAATAATCAAGTATCAGTTTTGAAATATTTGAGTCAAATTACTTGGTTTGATTTAATATTTTTCAGATTATGGCAGTTTTTTAACTTATTTCTTAAATGGCTTTTATTGGTTCAGTCCATCGTTTGCCCCATTATACTTAGTCTGATTACGTTGGCTTTATTTGTTGTAAGTTTACCATCCTCTTACTTGTTACGGAAGCACTGAAATTTTTTATTCAGGATTTTAGTTTTTTCACTTTGGGCCATTTCATCGTGTATCTTGCTGCTACAATTATATTTGGACTAGTTGGTGAAACTATAATGAGCGCTGTGAGTATCTTTTATTTGTTCCTTAATTTGGTCTTTAAATTTAGGTAATTTGTAGAGCGAAAAACTACGCTGGGAAACTTACTATTCAATCCCGTGGGATGGTGATTTGTATATCGCAACGAGATTAATCTTCATGAACCTGCGTTGCCAAAAATTGATGCTATTCTCCGTTGGAAATCATTTGTATCATTCCAATGAAATGGTTTTACGCGTACGTACGCAATACAACATAAATGCTTCTTCATTGATATTTTTATCGGATTTGCAGATTATAAAAACAACGTACTCGGTCCTTATGTTTTATATTAATTACATATAGAACAGTATTTCAACGAGGCAAATGTTTGTTACACAACAATTTATCTTACCCATAGAGAAGAAGCTCATAGCCCAAAATTGCAACTACAGTTTTTGATGCCAACTTGCAACTGCAAGTCTATATGCAGCAATCAGAACTTTATTTTAGGTGTTGCCATCAATTTTAGTCACATGTAAAACACAGTTTGTAATGATAACACTAATTATTGCACTTCAATATGAAGCAAACACTAAACGCACGGATCGAGAATATATTATTGATTAATGCTGAAATATTTATCCCCTTATTCTTTCCAGCATGTACTTCTGCACATTTCTGATACATTCAAACGGTTGGTTCTGGTAAGCATACAAAAATATCTGCCATATTACGAACAGATTGTCGGTGGAGCAGGAGCAGAAAGGATGAAGAGTCCAGAAGCTCGGTTTAAGATCTATCAGTGAAGACTTGTTTTGTATCCTGATTCTCGGCAAGTAACTACATCCTAATCCAAAAAATAAGATTCTCATCCTAAGAGAATTAGCACAGTTTTGCGAGTATTTCGTCAATACAGTCTGATAGTCCATGCGTTCTGCTAGTTTCCTCTGAAAACAGCATTAACATGTCTAGTGACTGTAGATCGTAATGTGAATCTATTGCGGTCGGAATTAGTGAAGGCATGTGTGTTAGAATGATGAATGAAAGTAAGCATCTTCATTTCATACCAATTGGTACCACCTCAAATCAGAAAATCGAACTTTGTGGAAACTCTATCTCTAACACATGATGCGAAGATTTTGATCCATTTCACGAAGAGCAAGGGACCTCCTGTCACGGAAATAGTTCCTTATGAAGAATACAACTGCACCAGGATAACAGGGTTATTTTATAGGTAAACTTGCAAGAATTTAAGCCTCATCTGTGTGTGGTAAAAAGGAAGCAAGTCGTACACAGAAGCCATTCACAGAAAATTTTAATAAATAGTCTTCATTGTAATGCATACATGTATAAAATTATAAAAAACGTATCCATTGAGTATTGAAAACAGATAAAATCTTACTCCAATTTTTCAACAAATATTACAGATGACTCACTATATGCATATCGATCAAGAACATCATCGCAAACCACGACATATTATGAAACTGTCGGTAAACTGACATATGTAACTCATTGGCTGTAACACTTTGGCCCATATTTTCTCCTGGTGTTTCAGACAAATCACGTAGAGATCCTGAGGTTCAGAAAGGCACAAGGAGTGAGGATAAACATGCGCAAACATTGCTCGTTGACAGTAGCGAATGAAATTAAAGGGCGTAGCAAAAACGCCAGCTCCGTCGAAGTTACCCGAATCGTATTTTGGTTTCTGCGCAGCACGACCCACCCCCACTCTTTGTGCCTTTCTGAACCTCACGATCTCTACTCAGTGTTAGTTTCCTATCATTGGCCATTAAATGATACTGTCATAGTATGAAGTGAACAAATATAAAATCTTTACCATATAAGGAGTTAAAATTCAATGTGTCCTTGACTCAACACGTGCAATATCATAAAAGAGGAGCAATAACTGGTAGCAATTTCTCCACTACATTGAATTGTACAAAGAATATTCAAAACGAGAATAAATGTATTCGTATAAAACGACCAATATTGAAATGGCGTAACCAATCAGAGAAGCTATTCCAATGCCCTTGATGTGATCGAAATCAAGAATTCGATAAGAAGTCAACTCCGTTTTCCAATTTAATGGCGTACGTCGGTAAGAACTATTACTCAGTGCCAGATCTTCGAGTTGCCAAAAATCCAGAATACCAGAAGCCAGTAGCCACACATGATAGTGATGATAATCATCACGGATTGCACTAACATGTGGTATTTGTATTCTTAAGGGAATTTCATCGAGCACTTCCGGAAGAATGACATACTCGGACATATTGCAATCCAAGGTGTCAAGAATACCTGATGCTGAAAAATAGTATGTGACGACTGCTGGTTTATAGAACTCTTCAATTTTAGCTGCGCTTGATGGGCATGGTACAGGCCTTCTGAAATAAACAAATCTCAGCTGAAAAAAATTGAGATAAATTTGTGTGTAACTTGGAAAATATATGAAAATCTTACCCGTCCAGATGATTCCTTCATCCCTTTGAAAAGTCTAAAATGATCCTCTGTAATTTCGCTCACATATTTATACTCATTAATATATCTACAAAAAGTAGCTATTTTATGAAAGTAAATATTGTGTCATTTAATAATACTTTGGCGTTATTAGACTCTTGACAATGGATGAAGCGTACATTGTGTAGAAATAAACCATCATAACGAGTGTCAAAAGGAAGAGTAAACGAGCAAATTCTTCTTTTGGCTCTCTAAGCAGAGGCTGATTCAAGATCAAACCAGTAATATCCAAATGTGTCACCTCTCGTTCGTCTTCCGAAACCCGCAAAGAACTTTTCAAGAAGAATGCAAATCGTATAGAGGCAAACACAGCAAATGTTAATAACCATATTCTCCATTCAAAAACCTGGATAAAGTTGAAAATGGCCGCCGTATCGAGTCTAGAAACCGTTTAGGAATAAAATATCCAATACTAAATGAAACACTTACTGAGGTTTCTCGACAAGTATCACTCGAGGCACGAAACTAAATGCAAGTTTATCAAGATCTTCTTCAAAAAAACCATTATAATCTAAAATTAATAAATCATTAATTAAAATTTGAGTGTGCTATACAAAAACGGACTCATATATGGCATGATATCATAGAACCCAATTTTAATGAAAACTAAAGTGTAATTGTAAATTTCGGCAAATGTATTGAATTGTTTATGAAGTATTCCTTTTTCTTCTGCTAGTAATTTATCTGCCATATTTTCGTAGGGAGAGGTGACATATGTGAAATTCTTTTGCATTTTATTTGTTCTACCCGGAAACGAATCATTGCCATGTGGAAGCTTGCAGCCTCTATATTCCAAATATCAACTAAAAGGGTTTTCGCGTATGTCCCATCATACATCCCATAAGAAGTTAAATTTACACTGTACAGAAATACGTCGCTTACGATATCGTGCACTTTTGGTATTTCTTCGGAGATTTCACTTTGTGTATCATTATAGATTATCAGGAGTGTACGTTCGACAAGTGCCCGTTGGAAAAAATCATTCGGATAATTGTATTTCATAGTTGAAATGACGATGAATATTTGTCGGCTGGCTGCCAGAAATTTCAAACGCTTAAAATCGTATGAGTACTGATGAGTTGGTAGCAATATGATATCTGAACAACTTTGCAAGTTTACTGATGCATCATAATCACTTTCTGGTAAAGAGTTTAAGTCCTTTATCTGAATCGGTGTTGTGATATTCAATGTTAACTCGTTGGGATATGTCTTATCATAGATGATGCAAATACATCTAGGATGTATCAAATATTTTTCAATTATTATGGCTAATAGAAAATTTATTGCGTACATCATGTTGAACAACCCAGTACAAAATTATTTCAGTTTATGTACACTGCTATGGAAAATTTCCTATTTTTTGCTCCAAATGATATCTCGTATTATAAATGTGCAGTATTAATATTTATTGGGACAAGTTTTCTAATATAATATTACGTAGATTTGTTATAAATGGTAATAATTGAATGAGTTATTTTTTCAAACTGAATACTGATCATAAGTTATTTTATTATTTATTTCCTCATAACAATAATGGCGTTCTTAATTATTTGTTCAATTTGGAAGAAATTGCTATCGGTAGACAGCACTGGGTAGAATTTGGCATAGAGTCATCATGAAACTTTTCATAATTACTATTAATTAATGAAACATACTTGAATTATCTATTATGAGATGTGAATTGGTGGTCAAACCCGAAAATGTAGTAATGCCAAAGGTGCCTAAACCATAAAGATGGATGTACTTAGGTGCGAAGATGGGCACATCCTGTCCAATACGAAGTGCAAGAGGAACCACGCAAGTACGTTTTAATGACAGGTAGAGAGCCGTTAGCACCGAGAAATTTAAGTCATACTTAAATATTAAGTGGCTCTTCCTCTTTAGCTAACAAGTGTTAGTGTTAGTGTTCAAAAAGGCACAAAAGGTTGGGATAAACCTGCGCAAATATTGCTCGTTAACAGTAGCGAATGAAACTGAAGGGCGTAGCAAATTATTTTGGTTTCTGCGAAGCATGATGTATCGCCACCCGTCGTACCTTTCTGAACCTCAAGATATCTACGTTGCAACAATGAAATTTTCAGAATCTAGATGCGCAAATCAATGCACTTCGATTTCAAACGACATTGAACGATGTTGACCGTCGTTAGAATGCGCTACTTAAATTTGCTGGCTTATTTTTAAGTACAGCTTTACTACGCCAGGCCACCCATGCAACTTTTACATAAGTGTAAGAAATACTTGGCCTAAATATTTAAGCGTCCTCGATCTAAAAGGCCCCTAATAGGGTTTATGCTGTACCATGTTCGTGCTTAGCTAATTGTAAGTGGAACTTAAATTATGAAGAACAAGAGGAACCACCCCTTGCACGTAAGTACCTTATTCATATATGAAGGGAGAAATTAGAAGGTGTGGAGGGACATGGAATTGCGAGATGCATGCAATTCGTTGCGGCGAAGACTTCCGAACAAGAGATAATGGCAACCCATCGCTTTGTACAGCATCCTATTGCGAAATGAGTCCAGCTTCTTAGTGGCAGTGGACGGCCAGGATGCCGTATGACAATATGGGCTGATGATCCATTTAACATTAGACGAGAGGCTATTATTCTTACGTAAAAAGGAACCAAAACACCTGCAATTTTCTTATCAGTATTTAGATGATTACGACAATGCTGCCACCAGGTAGCAGACTTACGAACTTTTGGAGAATTTAAAATATATTTCTAAACAACATCCATGAAATGAAATTTGATCATTCTGGGTGATCATCACCCTACCCTAACGGTATACTCTAGAGAGTGTTCCAGAAACTGTAGTAAAACTAACACAGATGTTTATCTCTCCCAGTTCACCACCCAATTTCGAAAACATGTAGCAATATTCCCAACCTTTGTGACCCAGAATCGATTAATGATAAAAATTTCGACTTCATCATTCAAAATATTTTTATCTTTGTCTTCTCAATTTCTCTTCTAGTTCTAGAAGCTGGGAGTGCAATTTTCAAACTTTTATGATCCTAGAACAGTGTTTCCCAACTTTATTATACCCCTTTATTATACCCCACGTTCCCACTTTCTCATGGTCCCTAAATACTCACAGAAACCATAGAAAGCGGACAGCTCCTTTGCATTCTAAGCAGCCATTATAACGTTTGGATATACGACCACTTAATTTTTTGCATTATCAGGATACCATCAAAAATCCATCAACTTCTAGGAAGCCACTGCCCAAATTCTCAAATGTGTGTGAGATTCCGAAATGGGATCTTCAAACATAATTCAGCAGCAGTCTGGGCCAGGATACCACAAATTTTGGTATAGTACTTCTTCGACGCGCGCGACCTCACCAGTGCACATAAAGGTAACTGAAGTCGGGGCAGACTAAACTATAGTAATTTTTTTATTACAAGAACCATAATTTTATAGATATAGATGTTAAAATGGTAAATCGACGAGGATGGGATTCGAACCCACGCGGGCAGAGCCCATTGGATTAGCAGTCCAACGCCTTAACCTCTCGGCCACCTCGTCATATGATTAAGCAGATAAATGATAAGATAAGATTGTCAGAATGATACTGGTAATTGAAGTGTGAACAGTATTTAAAACAATACTCGCTGCGGGCAGGATTCGAACCTGGGCGGGTAGAACCCAATGGATTTCAAGTCCATCTCCTTAACCACTCGGACACCACAGCTACTTAACCTGAATAGTGGAAGATAATTCAAAGTTCTAGTACATACAAGGCCATTGTCTCCCTGTCTTTCTTAATTCAACGAAATGGTTTAGACCAGTTGATAATATGAACCTATGTACGTTCTCATTAGATGTAAAAGACAACAATATCTGAAATGAATTATAGAATACACCTTTAAATTAGGCTTTAATAGACTAAATAATTCTGCTACATTAACTGAATATGTAATGTGATGATGAACTGACAAATTAGAATAAATAACAATTCCCTTAGTGACCAAAGCCTACTGAATACTAAAACTAGTGAAATATCATATCAATATCCTTAATTCAAATTATATTAATATATGTAACAAAAGAAAATGATGCCTTTCGAAATACTATCCGGCCTCATGATATCTCGAGCAACACGTTTCACGTATATTTGAAAATTTTCGATTACTATTAAGCCCAACCTGGGTGTTGATAAAAATTTCATCCGAACTTCAACTCCAACTTAATATTTAGAGATCGTAAATTATAAGGAAGCAAAACAGGAGGATATGTATAATTCTGTGCAGAAATCAAAACACGATATGTTCACGCAGTTGTCCGCCCTGGAAATTCTTTCACTCAACGCCCAATGTTCGTACAGGATTATCCCCACCCCCTTTCAATGTCACGATGTCTTATTAAAACGTGGATTTGATAATAAAATTGGTAATTTTTTGAATATATATATATTGTAATAATTTCAATTAATAAAATAACCATTTAGTGTTTAGAAGTGAATATTTCAGGTTAAAAATGTTATTGCTAAAAAAACCATACCAGAAAGAATATACACAGGTCTTCATAACGAATAAGGATATTTTTACTTTATATGACAGTTAATGTTCTTTCACGTCTGGATGTTATTATAAATATGTTGATGCTGTTGTTCTCGAGCTAATCCCTTTCGTTATTTATTTAAAAATATATATAGATCTCAACGTTTCGGCAGGTCACTTTTGGCACTCATCAGGAGACTCTGATTATGTTATGGAATTGCGTATTTGTTATTTCCATCTTGCTCACTATCGAATTGTTGTTGGTCATGCATTGGCTATACATCTAAAAGTAACTTCGTCAATTGTTCACTATTTTTATTTTGTTGCTTGATTTCATCGATTTTTTTACAATAATCAAATCTAGCCCTGAAAGAGCGTTTCATTCCGAGCGTGACATTACAGTTCAATTCACTTCCCATAATTTTTTAGTACAACGCGCCTAAAGAAGTACTCACTTCAAAAACAAAGAAGTTTGTGGCAGGGGTGGGATTCGAACCCACGCCTCCGAACAGACTGTTTTCTTGTAATTCTTAATTTCTATTTAATATTTTACTTTTATTTATTTTATTCTCAAACTTCTGGTGGTACTTCAAGGCGCCGTGGCTTAGCTGGTTAAAGCGCCTGTCTAGTAAACAGGAGATCGGGGGTTCGAATCCCCCCGGGGCCTTGTCATAAATCTAGCATATGACCTACTTTTACTGGCTTCTGTACAATCCTTCCTGGACTTTACGGTAATTCAGAAGATGGTGAACAGATATGGCAAAGTGGTGCAATACACTTTTTTATGGGAAATGTCCTAATATGTATGAATTTTATTAGAAGACTTGCAATTTTCCAAACCAAAGGGGCAACTGTTTTTTATAATTTATTATAAAATATTTTGTTAATTGAATTATGGTCCTTGTTCGGTCCAAATTACAAGCTAGCTTCATACGTTCTCTAAACAAACTTCCTAAATATTTATTATCACCGCCTCATCGGCAATAGATATATTACGGGTTTTTCCACAGATTATCTTTGTTATCACGAAAGACATTTATATTGAATATATTGTAAATTTTATATGGGTAAGCCGATAACACCACCCGTTGAGTTGCGTCGGCTTAGATGTCATTGCTGCTGCCTTACCGCACCCTGCATGCATTGTCAGGCAAGTAACCTTTCTCCGAATTTTCCATGACAATATTTGTGTATTCATACCTTCCAACACGCGACAAGGTCGAGTAATTAAAGTGAAGCTCCTCCGACAACCAAGTGTCGGTAGAAATTTATTCCTCGCGGATTTACGCCCCGCGAAAAGTTCCCTCCGTGTTGTTATACGGTTGTATCACAGCAAGAGCAAGTTATTGCGCATTGTGGTCTACACGTTTGGATCTCCTTGGCGTTCCCGTGCGCGATACACACGCAACAGTCCTTAATGTCCTTCCATATCACTGTATTTTACTGATTTAACCATTTATTCTCATATTTACAAATTAATAAATAATTAATAAATTAATAAAAAATTAAATTAAAAAATGTATTATTTGAAAAACAACATATTAATACAAGTTTAATTAAGTTTTCTTATCATTCTTCAAATTTAAACTGTGGATAGAAGTCAATCATTTGCTTCAATGATTCTGTCAAAATAGCACTGAAATACGTATGCAGCTTCATATAGAGTAAAACATAATATCCCGAATCCCATGGGCTAAAAATGTCTGCATTATAATAAATAATATTGGGTGAATTTCCAATTACTTCCAATTACCATGCAACTTTCTCTAATGAACAGTGTGTTGTGAAATATAAATACCTAAATTTACATATAAACTGTAATATAACGTGTAACTGTAATAACGTGAATCCATACATACATTTCTATTTTGGGCGTTGTGTTTCTAGGAATGAAAAATTTATGGATGTAAATTTTAACCACAACATACCACACCGTTTTATGTGCAGAATGTCAAAACGAGTCCTACCCAAAATGCTACAAACATATCCAAAATAAAATTTATTGGACTACCAGGACAAAAGTTTTGTTGCTTCGTTCGTTTCAAGCAGGAATTCCCAATGTTTTTTCCTCATCGACCCCCTGAGTCAATTACCCCGTAGTCAGAATTCTTAAGGATAATCTGTTATACGAAATGTTATACTTTCTATTTTTTTATTTGTTAAAAATGGAATTTTTTTCCGCTGAGAGTCATACAGGACTTTCTAGGATTTTCATAGACGCCTATAGGGGGTCCACCTGGAGTCCGTTGAGAATCCCTGATTTGAAGACTACTTCAATAGTTCAATATAGACAAATATTTTATATCCATTTTAAAGATTCTGATAAATATTAAAATGATAATCGACGAGGATAAGATCCGAACCCACGCGGGCAGAGCCCATTGGATTAGTAGTCCAACGCCTTAACCTCTCGGCCACCTCGTCATATAAAATTGCAGATGAATGATAAGATAAGATCGTCATATGGATACTGGTAAATGAAACATTAACAGACATTTAAAACAATACTCGCTGCGGACAGGATTCGAACCTGTGCGGGTAGAACCCATTTGATTTCGAGTCAAACTCCTTAACCACTCGGACACCACAGCTGCCACAGATGGAGGTTCCTATTAACATGCATATGGCTATTGGACTGACTCAATGCGCCCCATACTGACAAGTGGTGAGAGGTAATGGGGGGTGAGGCACGGCGTCCACATTTTGGCGCCAACAGGTGTATATAAAAACCTGGTTTTCTGAACCTGTACATCTGCAGTAACGGAAATGATTGAACAAAACAGATCACATGAACATGCTTGTTATGCTTCGTGTACACTGGAGACAATTAGACGAGATATCTCGTCTATGTAGGTGTACACGTACGGTTAGATGAGACATAGTCATCTTCGGAGGGTCTCAAACGAGTCTGTCTAAATGAAAAATCTTCTCAGTGTACACGTACGATATACTCGATCTCGAGTCGCAAACGAACTATTGAACATGTTCAATAGTTTTTTCGATCTCGTCTGAGTCATCATACCCAAACTACATGCTTGAATATTCAAATTTCTACCTGAATCGTTTTTCGTTTGCAAAAATTAAACCCAACCTCAGGTAACGACATTCGGTAAGCAGCACAAATGCCTCAAAATTTACCTGCGGACTCCAAGTTTTGACGAGTCTATCTCGAGTCCAGAACTCCAGTGTACACATGAAATAGACTTCTTGGAGAGACCAGTCTCTGTGCTTCGATCTCGAGACGCAAATCTCAAGCCAGTGTACACACTATATAAAGATTTTTTTTCGGGGATCTCATTTACCGATCTCCAGTGTACACGAAGCATTAGATTTTCCCCGTTTTGTCGGCTCTTATTTCTTCCCTCTTGCGTTTACGTTCTTCTAAATTTCTTAAATATTGCACGGTGGCATGTTCATTTTGTTTTTTCGAATTGTGTTTTAATTTGGAATTCAAATTACAGTTGTGGCACCATTCTTAGATGCCACAATCCACTACGCTTTATATTAAATTATTTAAAATACAATTAAAATGTTCGATACAATCATGCCAACTCATATCAATGGATATATTATTTAAAATTTGGATCAAACACTCCTTAACATTGCGCCTATAAGCAATTTCTTTTAGCATACTTGCAACAATATGTTTAAGCATTCCTTCAATCTGGAAGTAATTATTTGTTTCCAAGCACTCTCGACATTGTTCACAAAAATTTATATTTTTTAAAATTGTGTAATAAATCTCGGTTGGCCTAAATTCTTCACAAGAATAATTTGGCAACTCGAGATTTATTACACAATCTTGCTCTTTGTCAAGTACTTCTCCCGTAGAACTATTCATGATCTCATTGAGTGATATTAAAAATTGTTCATGCCGATCCATTTCACAATTAGTGCTTCTTAATTTCATTTTTGTCCAATTATTTATCATTAATGTTTTAAATGTGGTTTCGAACTGGCTAGGTGTAGGATTGTTGTGCCTAGCCTGTTGTGCCCTAATTTGTCCGAAAAAATTTTCAAGACAATCTTGATTTAAATATTTAGTTTTTAGACTGGAGAAGGCGTATTTCTCCGATAAAACTCTCCAAATTTTCAAGAAGCCTTGAATTGTAAAGGACCAGTTTATTAATGAGGGGGTCCTACTGGTTGCTTCTCTTGTTATATTATTGACAAATCTCATGTTTTTTAATTTTCGCAATGAATCATTCCAAAATTTAAAATGAATCGAATTTTTTTAAAACAACTTTTTCGTCCAGAGAATCGCTATTTACAGAGTCAAATAAATCATTGAAAAAGCTAAGCACTTTAGCAGTTTCTACACCTTCATTTGCTTTCATTTGATCGCCTTTTATCAACCCTACAACAACATAATATTAATAAGATTAAATTCAAACAAACTCAACTCACAATTATTCTTTGCCAATGACTCGAGGCTGCTAGCCATAGTGGCGCTAAAAATTTGCGCAGCATGTTTCACCCTCATCTTCTTTATCTTCTCTGGGATTACATGCTCTTCTGTAATTTTCCTAAGTTGCCGTTTAATTGATGCGTTTTTGTCATCAAAAAAGGCAGCAACAATGCAATCCCAGGATGCGAAAGCTTTGTTGGGGCTTTTGTCCTGAAAGTTAATTTCGAAATCTTTGGTTAAAAAAATTATTTCGTATGCCTTTTAAAAGGTGAGGAGGATCATACAACGGGATGATTTCTTTGCCGTTAATCAAGATAACATTCCTTGCAAAATATAACATTTAATATTGATATGCAATAATAAAAATCCACATACTTTCTGCTTCTCCTTTTTGGATTTGCAAATGCCGTGACATTCGCAACATAACATTGATGGCACTCACGTTGCTGGAACCTTGGTCACACACTGTTGCTATAAAATTTGCCATATATGTTAGAATTTCGAATTCAAACTAAATTTTCTCCAATTATTGTAACCTACCAATGACATGGAATCCACATTCTGTTATTGTAGTAATGTGACTTTTAATACAATGTATTAATTGCTGAGTTTTGGTTTGACTCTGACAAAAATTATAAGAAAGGGGCATTTTCCGGCCAGAATTTAAACCTCTCAACATAAATACCAAACTATGATCTGCATAGGCACATGTTCTGTGAGATCCCCAATCTTCCACTCCTTTAATTAGATCTAATTTCCGATCGTAATCGAGTTTTGGTTGAAGGGATATTTCATCCCAAATTAACGCGCAAACCTTTTCTTTTACTGGCAAATTTGCTGCTGTTGAGATTAATTGTTTCTGTACTAATGATGTAATGCCTGCAGAAAGTGGCAACATCTGCAAAATTGGCTGTAATGTCTGAACAGACGGTAATTGCGGAAAGAAAGAACGCAGAAAAGTGTACGCCCTTTTTCCCATGCCTTTGTAAAAAGACATTGCCATGAGCTTTTCCTTACTGGTATATCTACGTCCCTGTAAATATCAAATAGTCTGACCATTGTAGGAGAAACAAAGAAACTACATTCGTACACAGGCAAATATTTTTCCGACGCAATGTTCGAGCACAATGGTAGTACAGGCAATACAATAAACAAAGAGCGAGGGTAGTATGTAAATTATTGAATCATTGGTATATGATATAACTTTATTGTAATTGGAACTAAATAAGGAATAACATATCACTACATATCATACAGAATAGCTGATTATAACATAAATAGCGTAAATAGCGTATATTCTAATGATTCACTATTTTAATAACTACTTAGTTACGATTCCCGGTTTCACTAACAAATATGCTATACAACTGAGATATCAAATAGTACTAAAAGTTTTTTTTAATATTTGTTTTTGAAACCGGGTATAAATAATATTAAAAGCTTTAAAGTTACTAATCGCACCTGCTTCTTGATTTTCAGCAATGTATCCACTGTTTTTCATATATCGGAATTGATAATAAGTTACTATTTATCATTGTATTCGTTAAATAAATGAAAAGCCATAAGTGTAGTATTTTTCATCGTTATTACTATTTGGGTAACTATTATCAGTTATTTAACGAATAATATACTTAATACTCATGGTTTCATACCTGCGATTTCCGCCTGTAATTGCGTTTAAACATTTTTAAAAACAGTAAATGATCAGGAAAAAGATTCGAGATAAAAGATTCCCAATTCCTAGCATTTTTAGTCTTAACGCCGGTTTTACGTTCCAAAGTTTTAATTTTCCTGTTTGCAGAATATAATGGGTTATGTGTCAGAGATTAAGAAATAAAGAAATTCGTCAGCCGGTTGTACCGCTTCCAAAAGAAAGAGTTGTGGGAGCTCGAGCTTTTGAACACATAGGTGTAGATTTTGCAGGTCCCCTCTATGTCAAGAGGAAACAAGAGCTAGGATTTGAAAAGGTGTATATTGCNCAAGCACTAAGACGATTTATAGCTAGACGAGGTGTGCCCAAATAAATACTATCGGACCATGCGAAAACGTTTAAGAAAACGTCTAAAGACTTACAGGAATTACGGAACATCTTGAAAAGCAAGGACTTGCAAGCAGAGCTAGTAAGACATAAGATTGAATGGAGATTCATTGTGGAACTTGCCCCATGGTGGGGAGGTTTCTGGGAACAATTGGTGAGGAGTGTCAAAACCGCGTTAAAATCTACCTTGGATCGAAAAGTGTTAAATTTTGAAGAATTAAGAACTGTTTTGACTGAAATCGAGGCGACTGTAAACCAAAGACCTTTAACGTATGTTGGAAGTGACATTG
>JARJDZ010010078.1:0-14497 GCA_030264555.1 Aleochara sp. GC000083
ACTGGATTTCCGCTTCATGGTTACCTAGGTGTAGGTTGGTAAGTCTTCAGCGTCCTTGCTGGTCCAGTCTTGTAAGGCAAATGCGAAATGATGACGATGCTGTGGTCAGTGAAGGACGCTCAAAATTGGTCATTGTTTACTTCAGGATGTGTGTTAGACAATAACTCCATACAGAGTCGACTTGCTTTCGCGTACAATTCAATTACCACTGTGAACATAATTAGAAAATTTGATTAGTCAAGTCCATTATAAGATCGTTCATTTTCATGTTGTGATAGTGTGATAGTAGTCCATATTACATATCATAATTTAGTCTTCTTGTTGTTTGCCAGTCAATGTATAATGGTCAATCTAGCAATTTCTAGAGTCTGTATCGAAAATGAATTGTTCTGAATGTTTTGGGTTAGTCAAATTCATAATATACAAAAAATTCAATGCTTGAATAAGAAAGTAACCCTGAGAAATATTGTATATGTATTTACCCATCTATTTTATTTTTGTTAAATTTTTATTATACTATGATTGATTAGTTACCATATTATGATATATGTCTGGAAATGACTCTAAATCTCAATGTATAATTCTGTAATTATATAGAATGACGGGCTAGCATCTCTTCATTTTATTATTTCTGTTGCTGAAATCAGATAATCCTTGCATCTCGACTCGTAAAGCATAAATTTTACGGCGACCATTCACTTCTTATTACAATTTTTTGCTCGTATTTGCGTCAGCTACATTCAAGCCAAGCAAACATTCTAAGCCCGATAATATCATTCCAGCTGCAAAAAGTATATATATACGTAAGTATAAAATATTTCTGCGGCAGTGGGCGTTCAAAAGCTTATTCATGTTTTAAAAGCTTGGGCGGCAAGTTAGAATTGACTAAATTTTTGTAATTAAATTCTCCGCTGGCGTTTATTAAAACTTTTTGCCCGGTTCGAAGCAGCAGTCGCATTCGTATATTTCTTTCATTGCCAGAATTGCCAGTCGGGGTCCTTTATACGTTTGAGAAAACATGCCGGTATCTTTAGGGAATAAGCTTTATTCGTGTGAATTGAATGACCTTTTGCTCGATATAGGTTTTGATTGCCAATGAAAAGATTTCCGAAGAAAAGCTTTATTGACATTTGAAATAACATTCGATAATTCATCTCATTGTCAGAAGAAATTTCGATATTCTTCACCCATAAAATAAAATTTTGAATCTAAGAAGAAAAGTTGAAAAAAGAAAAACCATTCTTCTATACTTTAAAACATAGAACATCAATAAATATGAAAAGTATGATCGACACGATGGAAACGAACTTACAGGTCTCCTTTTTTTCTTGAAGCATTTTGGTACCTTTGAACGTATTTGCGGCTTCGACGCATTGTGCCGCGAATTTCCAATCGAAGCCTGCAGTTCGCAACAAATTTGCAGACGTTCCACCAAAAGCAATAAAATCGTGCAAGGTACATGCATAGATGCTGGGGAAATATGTAAATTACAGCGACGCATGCTCGACATGTTACAATAAATAAAACTACGAAGCGCAAAAACGTTAGACGCATATATTGCAATAAAATGTAATGTCGCTTTGCGCAAGGAACGAAATGTAAAAATAACCGGCACAGAGTCGAATATTGCACGAATCAGTGCCTGACAGGAATTTTTCAATTGGGAATAGAGTTCGAGAACCTTTCTGCTTGTCGCAAACGAATGAATTCCATGGGGGTGTTAGTGGCATGTCAAAAAAGTTGGTTGTGAAATTTAGCGAAAGAATGGCACAGTCACATGCATTTTTTCACGCGTGGATTTTACTCAAAAAATTCCCTATGTGCATTTTATACCAAGGATATTACCCTTTTCAGAGTTCACTTGTTTGAAAAATTAGCTGAAATTTTGAAATTTCAATGTTCAGTTTATGTCCTTATTTTATATGCAAAATAAATTTATGAAAAAGAAATTTATCATGAAAAATTATCAGAATGTTCATCGATGCTTTTCTGTGGTGTTAATTTTCTGGAAACAAAAGTGAAATTAGTTGTTTCTGGTTAATTGTCTATTAAATTTTAAATGGGGTTACATGCTTCGTTTGTTTCCACAAGCTCTTATCACAGCATTCACACATCCTTATCACACATCTCGAGCACCCTTTTCATATCATGTTACGACTATATCGTTCATATTCCTGAATGGATCTTCATGTGCACTCATGCAAAATGTGTTATCCTTTTAAAATTGCTGGAGAGTGTTTATGATGCATGAAAAATAAAGGCTACATAAATGACTATTTACAATTAGTATTTCCCAGTTGATTTTTTGCACATTGTATCCTTTAACGCTTTGCAAACTAAAGTAATCAGATAACAAACAAATATATTCGTTGCCTTTGTCTTTTGCCTATGACCTCAACTTCAAAGAGCATTTAATCACATTTTAATTAAATCACGAGCATCATTTTACTCTATTTTGTAACATCCTTGATATATTCCTTTTTTTCCAGGAAGGCAATTCGCCCATGTAAACACAATGCTATTCTATGTCACAAAAGTAAACATGAAGGAGCCACGATCATCCTGTGAAACCCGCGTCTGGCTGCACCAACAGCGAAGTGATTAGTTAGGACTAGGCTTAGCTTTTTTCTTCCTATCAGGATTTCTTGAGCGCGTGTAGTCGCACTGCAACCAAATAGAAGTGTTGTGCTTCGTATTGCTTGTTTGATGTGGTTTTCCGGGTTCAAGTGTTGGAGCGCATGTTCCTTGCATAGGTATTGCCACATCCCCATCCTCCAGACACTATTTCATGTCTAGGGAACGTGTAGACAAATGGCGGCTGTGCGGGCACCTCGACGGGTTCAGGGCTCTTTGTGATCCAAGAATTTTCCACCAGTCGACGTAAGCGGGAATATTAGTCTCATGCATCACCGGATTAAACCCACCTGCCCATGAAAGAATTGGGAAGTTTTTTCCTATTTAATATACAAAACTAAAAGTTAAATGATGCGCACCGATTTTTAAATGTAATTTTCTTCCAGATCTGAAGACTCAAGTTAAAGTTGGATGGGAAAGTTTCATTGATGTTGTCACTTGATATGTGTGCCCTTATTTCACTGGCAGTGGTTGATGATGGTCATGGGAGAGATGGGGAACGGATGCTGGCAGCGTAATAGATTGGATTATTCTCCTGTTAGCAGAAGACGTGATGTCCTCTCATCTCACCGAATAAGTGAATCTAATTCATCTTAAAGTCTCGCCATTAATTCCTTCTTCTTCTTGCTGCTGGGTTTTCTTTTCTTGCCGACTCATTTTCGTTTATTTCTCTTTTTTGTGGTACATGCCCATTCAGTTCACGCGTGCAAAAACTAAATGTCATCAGACATCTTGGAAATCAAATTAACACCCAGTTTTAGATATAATTGGTATAAGATTACTCTCAACTTTTTTCTTTCAGGTACTTAAAGCATGGAATTTGATACTTTTCTCTTGATTCTTGTTCCTTCAAATCAAACTCTTTTGATCTCATTTTCACCCATACTTTTAAAAATCATTTACACCTACAAAATGAGAATCTAATTAAGTCTAGATTTTCAATTAAGGATTCTTCAGACAAGGCGCTGATAAATCTCATTTTGAATTATCCTTTCAACAGAACTCACAAGATGTAATTACAGCAAAAATGAATTAACATAAAATTCATTTGAAAATGTTGATTCGATAAGAAGAATACGAGGGGAATTGCCATCGTAAACTTTTTCATTTGATTAATAAAACGCTCTAGCAACTGCGGATATTGAATCATCTTGGCAACCCCTTTTGAGAGCGCAAAGATAAGTACGTTTATCTTCGCCCCTTCTAGCGGAACGAACGGAAAGAATAATTCCATCGAAAGTTGCATTATCATGTTATTATTAAAAGTTTTTTCCAGGACGGCCGTCTTCGTTGGGTTATTGTTCGGGAGGCGCATCGTGGGAGGCCTGCTTTATTACACACTCGTTATACATCATAGCCCATTGAATGGGCGTCTTACATGGAGGCCCGGAAAGGGAATTAGTTGCGAAATGGATGTGGAATCCCCCGAAGCCTTCCTTCATGTTTCCTGCACGCGTTACCATCCCAAGAACTCATACTGATGATACACTCACCATGAAGATACATTCGGAGTTGTCAACTCATTTCGGAATTCTTATCCTTGGAACTTGCAAATAATTAAATTTTCCATGTTTTATGTCGTTTTGAAAAGTGAAAAATATATGTGGATTTGAAGTATTTGAAACCATCGACGAATATTTTGAAAAAAAGGATATAAAAATGTTATAAAAATGAAGAAGTAACTTTGAATGATCTTTTCCATGATTAGTGACTGAAGAAATTTCAATAGGCAGTAGATATAATGATATCAAAAAATAGAATGCAGAAGGAAACTTGTCGAGAAAATTTATACTCACTATGAAAACCTGGAGCAAAGAGGGATATCACCAACTCGTGCATTATGTAAATGTGCGGGCAAGGACTAACTGGCTAAACTAACCGCCATTATTCCCTTCGGCACCTTCTATATGCAAATGCATTCATTTTACAATAACGTCCGAGGAATAAGTAACACGTGGCCATACGGAAGGTGCATTCGGCTTTAATATACGAGGAGGTGTACATATTATGTGAAGGGATCGCTATTTGCGAACTTGTAAAGAAGTGCGGTAAACAGTGAAAAAGGAGCAGGGCAGAGATTGCATGGCGCTGAAGTGAGCTGACACATTGCTTATTTTCTGCACCCGAACTGTTATTTCGCTATAAAGTGGCATGGAAATCGCCAAGTGGTAAATTTGAAATTGCTCGTACCTCGCGTAACGTTAAATTGCTTTTTACCGAGGAACATAAATATTATAAATACATTTTAGATTGCGGACTGGTTTTGCATGCTTGTTATTTTTTCGCGAGAAAGTACAATGAAGTAGGTACGAGAAAAACTTGACATGTAAATGTATGAATGCTTTATTTTTTCTTGGATTTTCATTTAAAAAGTATTTAGTATTTCTTCCATGTAATTTAACTGAATGTTGTTTCCAGATTGTTTTGTTCATTGGAGTCAGATTTTACTAGAGAGTAGATCCTGATAAGAAGTTTCCAAAAATATATCATATGATGCATTTTTGGAATAGTAGAGACTTACATGGATGAAAAAAAGTTTCATCTGTTATAGATTTGCAAAAAATTCCATTGGATTTGGATCATTAAAATGGTGTTTAACTTTTCTTAATTTATGTTAGAAAATAATATTTAGAGGTAGTGAAATTAGGCACTGAATTATTAATTAAAATAACTATTTCATTGCAGCATTTCTGTATTTGACACCATAAAATTGGACAATTCTGTGTGTATCTTCTTTTTAGTTGAAAAGTGCAAAAGATTGTCCTGCCTATTCCCTACCGTATTACACTCTCAATTCGGGGATTGTAAAGTGCATTCGAGGAGAAGTTCGAGCAAAAGTTTAATAAGTTTTACATTATTCGTGTGCAACGAGAGCAAGATTGCATGTGACACTTTTCTTGATGTATTTTGTTGGGTTTTTAGGTAAATTTACAAGTTGTCTGGAAGTGTGTAATTGTTTTAGCAAGTGAAAAATATTTTGTCTGTAAGTGAACTTTAACAGCAAAATTGTAGGTGCCAGTTTTAATTGCAAATTTTCAGTAAATAGGAATAGGGAAGCTTTGAGCATTATCCTCTTTTTATAACTCTAACTTAAATTGATATCCTCACCAAATATTTAACTAAATAACAGAACTCAAATAATTTAAGGATAAACAAGGATAACGTTTCAAAACGAAAACTCCATTTAACATCATATTATTTCAACACAATATTTTTTAAAATGGAAATACCAATTATGGTTTCATTTTGCACAACACCCTCAAAATTGTACCAATTTGCATAGTAAAGTGCTCTTTAACCTTTGGTCAATTTTTGGTTCAACTGGACATTCAATGAATGCTTCACAAATTCGTGCGATTACAAATTGCACGCAAGTGAACTGAGTAAACTTTATAATTTGCCTATTAAACAAGCTGCTTGTAATTGTCCACGGCCGCAACAATAAAACAATGATTCAAAGGATACAAAGGATTCCAATCAAATGACATCCTTTGATGTTCGGTCCTCGTATATTGGCCTTTCATTGGAATGTCGAACGAGGACAAAAACCTGCGTATTCCATTCAATTTCGCATGTAAATTGTTCGTTGTGACGTATTTGTGCTGAATTCGGATGGTACCTCTAGTTACTCTTCTTAATTATAATACTTCGTTTACAACAATTGAACAAGCAAAGGCATTAATCAATTCATTCTTTTTAAATAGTCCTTTTCAAGTAAACACCATTCAAATTTAAAATAATTATGTGTATATTGTTCCATTTATTAATTTTTAATTTACTCCAAAATTCAGAATTAAATAAAAAGTGCATTGAGTTTTTGGCTGCATAATTAAATTGTATAAATTTGATTGCTAATTTGTTTTATTATTGTAAAATAATACCCCAGGGGTTAATTAAGTACTGCAAAATATTAATGAAAATTCATTATACCCTGAATTCGACTTTTAATTAAATTAATATACATAGCCTAATTAATATTTCATAATTAATACTATTTCAGTTTTAATTTGTGTTTCTTTTGTATTAAACATATCCAAATATTTCAATTTCAATCAAATTTACTACTATCTGACAAGAAATTAGTTAATTTAATAAATATATTGTTGATGATTTGGTTCATGAATTATTATAATTAAAATTTGCATATTTCTCCATAATTTCAACCTAAATATACTCCATTAAAGGTATTAAAAATTGTCACAAAACTATGGAATTGCTAGTTTATATAAGAACTATGAATAAATCCCTTGCAACATTGAAAAGATATTGTAATATCAGACGTGCACAAAAACTGTGGAACAAAAGTTAGGAAAGCATTTCTTATCTCTCAGGTGACTTTCAAGTGCTCCCAACTTTTTCCCAAGACAGACATTTAAAGTAATTACAGGAGTCTAGACACTTCAGACAATCTGTTTCTAGTCTACTTTTAGAACTATTACAAATCATATATGATATAAAAAATCAATCTCACTAATAAAAAGCTAATTTAAAATTAAACCATTATGATATATCTTTTTTACGAACTTTTTACAAAAGAAGCTATAATTGGAATATGTTACATCCTTAAGTTTTGCTTTGAAATCATTGAGAATGAATTTTGCAACGTATGGGACTACTGCACATATTTCTACATATTCTACATATTTAGCAATTTGCCAACCATAGAAGATTCGTGTAATGTGTTCTAACATGTGCATGTGTGGCAGTCATAGTTAGAATGCCACGTTTCAACTGCAGGATTCGCAATGGCGAATGCCACATTAGGTCGGGCGCATTACATTGTGATATTCACATTATGTGACGCAATAATGGGATTGCTAAGTAAGCCTTCTCTAAGGATAATCTGATACGTGAACATTATGTTTTTGACAGGTATGTGCTCGGTCTGTTTATTACGTTGTAGTGGGTAATGTATACCTCACTTAATTAGGAAGATATTACAGGATACGTGTTATTCTAGGTTTCTTCTGAAAGGTGCCATTATTTTTGTTATTGGTATCATTCTATTATCTATTTTCATAGTTATCCTGAAGACCATTTTTCAGTTGAAATTGATGATCTTTTTAAGTTCAGATTTGTAAGGTTCAACTATAGGTCCAAGGATTAGTTCTTGAAAAAGAAAGCTGCAAATAGATATTTTGTTAATAAGGAACAGATAATAAGTCCAAAAAAAATGACTTGATGATAAATAAGTTAAGCAATTTACGAGGATATGAAAAGTGTATTTTTGGTTTGAAA
Source organism: Aleochara sp. GC000083 (assembly GCA_030264555.1). Taxonomy (NCBI): domain Eukaryota; kingdom Metazoa; phylum Arthropoda; class Insecta; order Coleoptera; family Staphylinidae; genus Aleochara; species Aleochara sp. GC000083. The sequence goes on from JARJDZ010010078.1 coordinate 7,873, forward strand.
AAGTTAAATTAAAAAGTTAAAATTAAAATTTGCAAAAAATGATGAAATTTTTAACAACTTCCAGCACACTATTATTATCCTGGCTATCTATATCGAATACTTCTTTGCAGACATATTTCCATTTCGTAAAGGAATTTCCATTTCGTAAAACATTCAAAATAAAGAAGATTTCTATGGACAACGTAATGAAATTAATGAGATTTTGTACCTTTAATACTTTCTAGATATGACAGAAGAAACACGATTCATTTGAAATTTGGACATCATAATAACTACACCAAAAAATTTATAATACCCACTAATGATTTCAAATACAATACAATTAAGTCTCAAAAACGTATTCCATATTCCATCTCTTGGATCAGCTTATTAATAATGCGATCATTATTGAATGACAACGTGTTTTGTTCACTTTGAGTTTCTCTTGCTTTTCAGCCTTTCTTGTACTCGCAAAGTTGCTTAGGTTACGATGTGCATGGAGAAAGCGATACGATTGAAGAGTCTCGAAGTTCTGGCTGTCTCTTTCGGGACGCGACTCGGAAACAAGGACGAGCTCCAGGATGGCTGATGGCATGGATGCTAAAACTGCTGGCTGGGAGAAGAGTGTGTGCACGCGGTGTCACATACGACTGTTGAAACTAATGTTGCTAATTGTCGTCTCGTGTGCTGGAATGAAGCACATGCAGCTGAAGCGTACGAAATGTAGTCGCTAGTTTTCGTCCGGAGTTTAAGGACTTATGTCCTACATGCGGGCTAAATCTGAACGAGTCATAAACTTAAATTAGCTGCAATTCTTCATTGGTCCTCTCTTTTTTCAAGTGTTCATTTCCAGCTGGAATTAGCCAGCCATAACTCACCCTGCTTTATTTCCAGAACACTTTAGATTTTCAACCCTCAACAAAAAGTATTGCTTTGCATATGAGAAAGGAGAATATAATGAAATTGGATTTCAAAATTTTTTTATTAAATTCATGAATTGATAAGAAATTATTAGACAGTCTGGAATTTACTACTATTCTTTTAGAAAGTGTCTTATAAGTCTTTGAAATGGTGACAAATGAAATAAATTTTTGTATCATTAGTGAGTTTTAAAAAAAGTTATTACTGGTAATTTGATGACCACAAAGTAAATATGATCTGTGCATACTTAACATTAGATGCACTGATGAATGGATACCATACATGGTATACACATAATATTAAATAGTTTACTGTCTTGCCGAGTAGTTTTCAATTAAGACTATATTCAGTCTAACAAGTTTCCAACAAACATTTACATATCTGGAATTGGATTAAAACACAAACAGGGCGTAGAACAGTTTCATATCTGTAGTTACAAACGCGTAGTTAGTGCAGATGCGATAGTATCTCCTCTTTCTACCTATGCAACAAAATGTGTACACATTGAACAACATTGTGCAGCCGAGAGCATCCTGCAAATGAAACGAGACCAGACGCTCCCAGGACGAAGAACCCACCAAGGAGCAACATTTCGGCCATTCGGCTGCACTGGCAAAGAATACGAAAGGAAAGAAGCGAGCAATTATCCCCAACGAAGAACCAACATTATACCTAGGTCTCGGTCTCTCTGTGCATTTACTTAGCTAACTAATGAAACGTATTATGCACCGCATTTTTGTTTTCTTTTCCCATCCGTGCAGAGCAAACAGGGACGAGAAGCATGGAAGAAGACGTATACAATTTTCATGCACGACTTATAGTTTTCAAGTGGAATGAACCCTGACGCCAACTTGCAACAAACAATAAACGTCTGATGGACGTACAAAGGAATTCATTATTAAATTCGGAAAACTAATATTTGCCCAGACAGCTCTAAAATATTAAAGTGCTGCTTCAGGGGATGTAATGTTTGCTGAAATAATTGATATAAAAATAGGAAAAAATATTTCAAATTATTATTCTGGTAAAATATGGTGCCAGAAATAGCATGTACTTAATTGCAATTGAATTCTGATAGAACATTTTTTTCTGAGAAGTTGATCCTAATGTGTATTTAATGAATTTCTAATTACCAGTTTAATAAAATTAATTATATTTTGAAATCAACCTCAAAACTTTGGTTCTTCTTAATGTTTGTATAATTATATTAAACAAATTAGTCAAAAGGTTAAAGGTAACTTTTTAAGTAATTGGTAAAACTTTGCAGTCCCTTTAAACGTGGTTGGTAAACTAATTATAAAGACGACTGACTTAAAAGAAATTTTAATATTAAAATTATCTTCTTAGAATTTTTGGAACCTATATCGAAACTGAGCTGATAACAATAAAACATATTGATTTTGTACTTTTAATTTGTAGTGTTAATACATTCAAGAACATGACATCACGATTCATTAGAAATTATATAATTTGATTATATGAACTAAACTTTGCAGTCTCTTTTTTTGAAGGTGTCTGGAAAACTAATTATAAAGATGACTGCCCGAAATTAGAAACTTCATTATTAATATTCCATTCTCAGAAATTTGGAATTTATATCATGAACAGCCGTAAAAGAATTCCGGAATATTATTTTTAACAACTAATATCCAAACAATATTATGAGTAAATTTACTAACTATTGTAAAATCATCCTCGAAAAGACAGAATTTTTGAATATTATTCAGAATTGATCTGATAACTTTAATGCAAAAAGAACAAAATGAAGAAAATATCAGGATGAAATTTTTATATGTAATAATTTGCAAAAATAAAAAACATACATAAAACATAAGTACCGACATAAAATAGAAAATGTCCTGGAATAAAAAAGAGGACTCATGTTAATTTGATTAGTAAATACAGAAAAACGAATGACGCTGACGAGCGCACACAAGTCGCAGGACGAAGGATACTTTTCAATCGGACAATCCTGCACGCATGTCAGGAAGAAAGGATGCGGACCGGACGGCTGGCTGGCTTGCACGCGTAACGGCCTCCGCCGGGTTCTGGAACACTAAGCGCGAAACGTGTTATCCTGCGGCGGTCCTGTCGGGATCCAGCCTGCTGCTCCAGCCTGTGCAGCCGCATAGCAGTCAGTAGTCTCTCGTTTAGTATCCCGTGCAGAGCTGCGTCGCGCTCCCGAATTTTCCAGCGCATTCGCGTCGATTCGCGACCTCCAGAATCTTCAGCACAAATTGTGAACTCTTCCACAACTGGACTAAACTCAACTACAAAATAATAATAGTTCATCAACTAGACTGTCTTCTAAATGCGAAAATATTGCAATTAATCCTTAAATTATCAATTAAATATCTCCTCCATGTAATTCATAACTTCTTTGAAAATTAATACTTGGATGTAAGAATTGTAAATAAATTATAAATTAAAATTGACTTTGTGCTGATTAAGGATTCATTAGGAAACTTTGTCATCGCGCTGAAAAAAAGTTTGCAAGTGTTTGCTCCCATTTCTTATCCCGGAAAGTTCACGGGACAAGTGCGTTCGAAGTGAAATTGGGACTGCAGGAAACAGCGACGAAAAATATTATCAACGAACCGTTTACGGACAAAGTGAATAATAAGTAAGTTGATAGATAATGTTTATTTATACAAATTTTTTTTATATCAAGAATTTTCTAAGCTGTCACATTTTCTATGGGAAGAAGAATAAAAGAGTTAGTTTATAGCGGAAAAAAATACAATTCAGACCAGATAATTAGAAGAGTATCAAAGTTTTCTTACATCTCATTGTAATTAGCCTTGTTCCAAGATGTAATCTCTGAAACTTTTATTCTTACATGGTTTCTTCCCATAATTATTTGACATTAATATAGATATTGTCCTGAATGTTCGTATCTCTGATTGTTTTCATTTGAATACAAGAATCTAATTAAAAGGGTAATGGTTTTAAAAAGTTAATATTAATAACAATAAGTGTTCCATTTCATTTGAATGCATAGATTGGCTCAATGATACATGTGCCAAAATTAAAACGACATAAATTTTGTGAATTCATAAACCGACGTTCCTGGTTGACAAGATAAAGTTGATTTAGAAATGAAATCTTTCTTTGTTCAGAAATCAAAAAAAGAATAATTGAAGGGAAAATCATTACAGAAATGAGAAAGAAAATCCGGTCGGTAAAAAAAGAAGAGAAGTTCTGTAAAATATTGTCATTTTATTAAGTAATATTATTCTTTGCAAATTTATAATTAAGAAACTGAATAATAATTTTTAGCCATGGTTTCTTTAATTAAATTTTCTAAGAATATTTAAATCCTGCTGCAAATGATTTAAAAGTCTTTACAGATCTTGGTTATATATAGTTATTGTGCGAAAAGTTACATATTTCAACATTTACAAAGCCAGGAATTATTATTAACCGAGAAAAGTTATTTCAAAACTTCCAGCTTCGTTTTTCAGGTCAGTAATTTTAAAAGGTCGTTAGATACAATTACAAAGCTATAAAGTTACCAAACAAAAATGTTGCAGGAATAAAGAACATCAAAGATGAGAAACATCATCCTATCCAATAAAAAAAATTAGTCAGGGTCCAAGAATTCGGGGAAAAGTTAGATACTTCAATAAGTTGTTAATTTCATGGTCCTACATATTGACATTATGTTGCATTTATACGTACTGGAAATCAAAGCTGAAATGGAATTACTATCAAAAGTAACTTTATAGGATTTGGGAGTATTTTTCAAACGGCCTTCAATTCACTGCATAAGCCCACACCATTATATTTTGACACTTAATGTTGCTTCAAGTCCTCCATTTCCCAAAAAGGAAAAGGATATCCTTCTTCATGCCTCTTCCACTGTAGGCACCCTGCTGTGGCTTTCATCCCCATAAAAATTTCGATAAATTTGCCAACTTCCACTACATCTTCTTCTTCTTATTATTCTTCGTGTGCGCGTCCACTTGAATTTGAATATACTCCTTCAAGCTGCTGTTGAAGGACTTTTAGTGCCCGGCTCAAGCCGACTCAATGGCCACATTAGTTTTAGAGCAACACGCACGCCTTTGAATATTTGCTCTTCCATAAAATTTCACGTAGAAATGTTGACACTCGAGCAGAGAGAAAAAAACGCTTGAATAATTTAAAGTAATAATATTTACATTACTGTTCAAGAGAAGATTGAATGGGATGAGATTTTTTGGTGTGTCCTTTATTGCACTTAAAATATAAGAAAAATTTTTATCTTTCTTTTATAATAATTATAAATTAATAAATTTGTACACTGTGTAGATATGTTAAAATGATATTAATTGCGTGTCAGATGTATTTATGCAATCATAACTATTAAGATATACTATAACTGGGATATAATTTGACAAGTCCTGACGGAATACATTATCAGCATTATTGCGAATTGCCAGTTGGGGTAGATATTTTCTATTGGAAGCGACGTGCGTGTTTCGTTGTGGGGAATATATATCAGACGAAATTTGACGCAATCAGGTCGGAAGTTATAGGTTTCCATTCTGATATTGCCTCATGCGAAGGATAACATAGTCAGTTAGAAGGTGCTCACGCAACGTCAGGATGTGTGCTTTTTATGAAAGGCATAAAAAGTGTTATGTAGTCATATATTCAGACACTTTGGAAAAAATGCAGCTGTTGCAAATTTATTTATTATTCGTGAAAGATTCTTGAAATTATGACAATATTGCTAGCGATAATGATTTTTAAGGATGAAAAACAAAATATGTGAAAACATATTTACAGTATTTGTGCTTGGATTCAATTGCTTCTTGTACATTTTTCACAATATTCCTTCGCGAAAATTGTCATGGACTTCAACATCAGCGGGACTCAGAAATTTTTTGATTATGCGAAATGGGATAAGTAAAAATGCGCTTATTTTCACTCTTTTAACTGTGAATAACTATTAAACGATTGGACCAATTGTATCAAAGTTATAATCAAATTGCAGGTTTCGATGAGCACTTTGCAAAACTGCATTGGTTCATGCCCTTTTGCTCATAGTAAAGGCAGAAATAGCGCTCGCAGAATAAATTGAAAAAAAAAGTTGGCAGCAAAAAAGGGATGGGAAATTCTTAAAATCGCTCGAGATTTCAAAAATTTTCATATCTCCGAAACTAATGGATCGATTTGGATGATTCAACGAGTTTTTACCATATTTTGACGATAAAATAACATTGGTCATGGTCCCGAATCTCCCTGCGATTCAGAAATGCCCGAATTTTAAACCGGTGGACCAATTAAACTAAACGTAGAACCAAATTGTAGGTCTTGATGAGCACTTTCCAAAAATCTATGGGTTCATGCCCTTTGTGTCATGGGGAGAGCAGAAATCGCGTTCGAAGAAAAAAGTTGAAAAAAAAATTTGTAGCGAAAAAGCCGATACGAAATTATTAAAATCGCTCGAGTTTTCAAAAATTTTCATATCTTCGAAACTACTGGTTCGATTTTCGTGATTCAAAGGGCATTTTGTATATTTTGCCGAAAAAATAACATTGGTCATGGTCCCAAATCTCTGTGACAACCGGAAATATCCGAACCTGAAAAATGAGGTTCTAAAAATGCAAAATTTTCGCTTTTTTTCGCTTTTTAACTGCGTATAACTTTTAAACGGTTGGTCCAATAAAACTAAACTTGGAACCAAATTGTAGGTCTTGAAGAGCACTTTCCAAAAATCTATGGGTTCATGCCCTTT
>JARJDZ010010079.1:0-23324 GCA_030264555.1 Aleochara sp. GC000083
AAATTGGCAGTGAACAAATGTTTTGCGATATGATTTCGTGTCAATTGTTATTGGGTGACTTGGTAAATTGCTATAATGATGTCTTTGGATGGCATATATTCTTCAACAATCTACAAGTTATCTTCAATACGCTTTCATGTATTGATTTCACCATTATTGCACCCAGTATTGAGACGTTTGGACTTATTGATATCTACTTGTGGGCTACTTATATTTTGGTAAATATATCATTACGTTTCTAAAAGATAGTATAAGAAATCATATTTAAAGAATAAGCAGATTTTCCAGAGTTGGAGTTTAAAACTTATTTTTTTCGGTTGTTGATTGAGATTCGTAAACAATATCAGTTTCTTCATAAAATTAATTCTTGAAAAGTAAATTTTCATGCTAAACTTTTAATACAAGTTTATATTCTCCGTTCTTCACCATCCAAGAATAATAATGATATTTATAATTTCTCCGAACTAAAGTTAATTATATACCTACAATATTTAAAGTTGATAATTTTATATAACTCATAATTTGAACAATTTTCGGTCTTTGTTTTTACAATTTTTTTAAGCCCTGTTAGATTTCAGAATCCTATGGAAAATTAAGTGAAACGTTAAATACAGATCCAATTTAAATGTCATCTGAACCAGAGGAAATATTCAAATAGCATTTAGAACACACTGAATCTAAATGTCCATGCATAAATAACGTGAATTCAGAATGAAACTTTCAAGAATATCTTGAAAATGTTCATGTTCTTCTTTCAAGCCATTTATCATAAAAGTAAATTTTCACACTCTACTTCCAATCTGAGTTTATATTCTGATTAGTTCCATGAATGATATTTATTTGAGTTTGTACAAAAAAATGTTGACTACATACAACAACATACAATTTGTTAAGTGAACATCATACAAGATAACGAATAATATTAATGAATGTTTTATATAGCTCAAAATGTGCACAACAATTTTTGGTTTTTGTTTTTACAAATTCCTTGAGTTCTGATGGATTTCAGAAACCTGAGAAATTTTAATTGGAAAGTTAAAGACTGATGCAAATTAATTGTCATCAGATCACAATTATCAGAGGAAATATTCAAAAATGTTTAGAGATTTGTAATTAATCATCGAAAAATTATTCAGAAATTAAATGTCCTTCAAAGATTATTTGAGTTTAATGAGGATGTTTCAATAATATTTTGAAAATTTTCAAGCATCTGTTTAAACATGATGACATATTTGATAAGGAATTATTAAACAATCGGTATGATTATAAACAGCTTTAAGACTTTTGGGGCAACATTTTCTTAATTTTCTTGAGTTCCAAAGGATTTAGTTATTTTAAATAGTACTATGTAGTAAATGGCAACACAAAAATTTACAAATATGAATCCTAAAAATGCAAAACTCTGAAAAAATAATAAATAATAATAGATCCACACAAAATATAAAAAATTCGTATGGTATTAATGATTAATTTGAAACATTGTTTACAAATATTCCTTAATACAAAAAAGAACTCGTTACAATAATTCTGAAAGATAATAGAAATAATGAACTTTCATTAGTATAATTGAAATCGCTTAAGTAATTAAGTAAAATAACCCATTCTAATCGTATAAAACGCTAATTAATTTATGTCAACATCCCTTTCATAACAACAACGACTCGCCCCATTTTTACCACCGAACGCTGAAAATAATTGTATAGAAAAACATTGTCGATCAAAATGCGAGAAGAACTAAATTTAGCTTATAAGCTGTGCAAATCATTCGCTCTTGTGCCAAACTATAACTTTTCAACCAAAACACCAACGAAGCAAAAGTGGAAAGCAATTACCTTCGCATTTCTTTTTACAATTTTATTTCTTCACACGTCAATTGGAAGATTCACATACAAAGAAGAGGTGTCAACTGATTACAGATCATTTGTCGATTATGCTGGAACAGTTTCTACATATTGTGCTCTAATCTCGTTAATTTGGTCAACAAATTACTCACAATATTTCAGATTGGAAGAATTGTTGGCTAGTCTTAACAAAGTGGATTTGATTTTGGAAAAATATTGTCATGTATCTTCATTAAGCAACTTGCATATCCAAATTTATATTGCACATTTTTTATTATTATGTATTACTTTCTATGATTTCGTTTTCTGGTATACTGTTCTAGACTTTCGTTACTATCTTTTCGCGCTTACATTCGAAACGTTGATTTATATTAATTTTATTGTTATCTTATTAGAAGCAGCGATTCTAAGATCAGTGCGATATCGATTTCATATGTTCAATAAATTTGCGAATGATGAAGAAATTGGCAGTGAACAAATTGTTCGTGATATGATTTTGGGGCATTCGTTGTTGTGTAATATGGTGGATTGTTATAATGATGTTTTTGGATGGCATACATTCTTCAGCAAACTACAAGTTATCTTCAATACACTTTCATGCATTAATTTATCTATTATTGAACCAAGTATTGAGATTTATGGGCTTATTGATCTCTGTACATGGACTGCTTATATATTGGTAAATATATCATTTTTATTTTTATTGTTTATTTAGGAAAATAATATTGATATTTACAAATATTTGTACATGTGAAGAAAGTAAATTTGACATAAATAATTATAACAAATTAATCATGAACTTGACAGAAAATCACGACCAAAAATAATTTGCAATTGTTGATATAGATCAACATTTAAGCAATCATTGGTTTAATGAAATTTTGTGCAACTATCTGAGGAATTTTGTTCTTGGATTTCAAAATATAGATAGATATTAGGTTCCTAAGAGATATTAAATTGGAAATTACATTTTCGTACAAGTTGATTTAAACCCCAAAATATTTCGATAATACCGAAAATGTTTTCATATAATTTGAATTAATATTTTAATCCACATAAATATTATGTTACACAGATAATTTTTTGGAAGTTTTGGGAGTCATTTTGGACGCAATCAGCAGCACAGACATGATTTAAATTATTTTGATAATTATTACTCTTCTGAGATCAAGGCTTTAACAATCTTCAATATAAAATTACTCTTTTAGGAATAATTTCAAAAAAAGAGTATTATTAAATTTACAAAACAAAATTGAAAATGTTCTACATTTTTTTCAACAGTAATTCAAAATGCATATCTAATTAAAGAATTATAATTAAAAGAGCAGCAAATGTTATTCATACTTGTTATATATAAATTAGTTTGATAAATATAATTGAGGATATCAGAAATGATTAAAATGTATTGCAGATTAATCAAACGTAAGAAATTGGAAATATTTCAAACGAAATTCAGTGGCAATTTTATTAAATAATAGTTCAGTTTCTGATAGGTAAATTATTTGTTCATAACATCAGACTATTGACATTATTAATATAGCAATAATTTGAATTACATGTAATACACTCTTAATTTCAAATGACAATTACTGAAATCGGAATTCCATTTATAGCATTCTGAATTAAAAATGACGTTTTCTAGAATACAATTCACAAATTTGAAATTCATTTTATATTTTCTCAATTTCATTTAAAAATCTGCATTAGATTTTTTTATAATTTATTTGATCCTTTTTGAAATACAACAGGAATTCTCTGCAATTTTTAAGTAATAAATAATTGTGTCAAATTTTTCCATATAAAATAATTATCGTATAATTACAATTTCACCACACCTTCGATAAATTGTGAAACTAATTACACAAAATATGTATAAGAACCCAATAACTTAGTAACCTACTACCAAAAAATATGATTAATGACGATAATCAATAATCGTAATTAATACCTAATTAACTCAAGGAAATTACAACAGTATCAATGAATAATAACAATAATTGAGTCAAAATGGAAAACTTTTCCTCCTCACATTTAATACCTCATTACTGAAGAAACAAACCAACTGAAATTTCAGTTCATTTTTAACAATGTTGACCAAATATTTGGCAATACCTTTAAAAATATTATCATACGTAGGAATTTTTCCTTTCTACAATAGAAAACTTAATCGATTTCAACCAAATTATTGCTACATCACAATAAAACTTATCTTCACAATGTCCTGGCATTTATGGGCCATGTACGAAACCATCACCTTTTACAAGAACTTAGTGGACAAATTCTTCGTCAGCATCGAACCAATTTTATTGGCAGTAATCAATTTCCAATTGACGATCGGAATGAACATTTTGCATTTGAACAAATTGAATTACTTCTTTAACATCTTCGATGAAATCCATCATGATCTGGTGAAAGTGCATAAAATTGATGTGAAACCAGTTCGATACGTGAAGACCAGACTTTTTGTTCTTATCATGGTGTTTGTGGTAACTGTATGTATTGATATGTGCGTGAGCTTACTTTTTCTGAAGAACATTTCGCGTTATTTATTATTTGGAAGCGAGGTGGTTGATACGTTTACAATGCACATCTTTGATTTCAACAAATACCTGATCATGGTGTGTTTGAGGATGTACATTCGTGCAATTAATACAGCAATTGTGAATGCTTGCTGTAATAATCATACTTTGCAAATGCGTATGGATAATTTGTCGAAAATACATTTATTGGTGATGGAAAGTGTCGTCATTATTAATCAACTATGGGGATGGAATTTTCTACTGCAAATTGTTAATGCAGTTATTTACGTATTGCGATTTGTCAATGCAATTATCTATGGCAAGATTGATGATGAAGCTCAATATATTTTGATTTTAGTTTGGAGTTTCTATATTGTTGTAAGTTTTCTTATCTATTATTTAACTACACTACACATTTTTCAGTTGTCATTGGAAATACATCATAAAAAGAAATGTATTTCAGTTGATGAAATTTTGAAAAGTATCAAAACGTCACTTTTAATTCTTATAGATGTAATTGCAATTCATGAAATGTAATTCAGAAATTATCATTTGTAATTCAGATTATACTGAAATTGATTTAAGTAATTTTTATAAACTGAGTGATAATTATTGCTGCATTAATAATATCAATATTCTGATGTAAATCATTTACCCATAAAAATTAAATTATTATTTAACAAAGAGAGACATTAAACTGATTTGCATTTGAACTTTTCTGAATTTCATTTGATGTATTCTTAAATACGGTAATCTGAAATAATCTAATCGTTTATTAAACTTATGTTTTCTTAAATATTTTTACCAAATCTGAATTTCAATTCTTACAAACTGAATTACATATAAAAATCTAATTACATTTACTAGTCGTTTAATTAAAATTTTCTAATTTGAATTTTATACATTCTCAAATATTAATTAACAGATGAAGAACATCTCTATAGCCAATTCAATAAACAAATTCAAAAATAATCAATTTTTGAAAATATTAGAAGAAAATAATAAACTGTCATAAATGGTATTCTAATTAGAAATAATTAAAAATGAGATCATAATGATCTAACGAATGTTGGGTTGATTATAGTCATATTCTTCAGACAATTAATGATAGTTTATCAACTAGATCGATTGATTTGATCAAACAAATGGATTAGTGAGCTAATAATTTCCGAGAAACATTTTCATTTAGTTGATTGACATAATTAACATCAGAAGTTTCTAATAAGAAGTTCAGCATTAATATACGAACCCCGAAAAAATGAACAAAGACTTCAAATTTCTGCTTAATTTTCTATACAATATTGGTATATTGCCAAAATGTTTGCCACATGGAGAAAAATATGTGCCACGAACAATTCTAATATGTTTATTGCTAACATCTGCAATCACATCAGTGGTTTACTTCAAAGAAAGCCAAGATTTTCTTCCTAATGGTGGATTGAAAATCTTCAATCATTTGTCAAATACAATTATGACATTCCTCGTGGTATTTTCAGTCGCAAATTTTGGAATTTTCAAATTCAACGAAACACAACACATGATTAAAGCGACAATTTTTTTACAATCAATAACTGATAAAATTCAACGTGAAAAAGACAACAAATGGAAGCATATGGTCATATGTGACATATTGTTTATGACTGCAGTGACAATATGTACACATTTCATGTGGAAAAATGAATTAACAAACAACTTTTATGAAATCGCCTTCTTCGACCACATCTTAATGCTTTACGTTCAAATCTTGGTGATTTTCATGAGCCACCTTCTAACAACATTTTCCAGAGCATATAAAGTTTTGAATAACGCTTTAGAAGTGTACGATGTAAATGGAAATGCAATCGAAGTGATGGTTTCATTCCATCTGAAAATCTGTGACACTCTCGATATTTTTAACAGTGTCTTCAGTTGGATTTTCTTCTTCCTCACTTGCGAGGAAGTCATGCATATTTTGCACATGTTGTACCTTGACGTTCAGGATGATTTCGGGCACCTTACTCTAATGCATTACATGTTTCTTGCGTGGACTGGTTTCATTATTGTAAGCCATTTAGGCCATCATTTAATGATATTATTTTATAGAATGTCTTTATAGAATTGTTTTTGTTGCAGATTCAAGGAGTCGTCGTTGCAACAATGTGCGAAAAAGTCGTCGACGAAGGAAAGAAAACGATAACGATCAGTTACAAGGCTTTGTATCGCTATTCGAATATTCCTGTAATTCGGGATAAATTATTCATCCTGGCGCATCAGGCATCTGCACGATGTCCCAAATTTTCAGCCGCTGGGTTTTTCAATGTTGATTTTGCAATGCTGTTCACTTTCGTCAATTTAATCACTACTTACGTTATCGTGATTATACAATTTTCGGGTGGTAACAAGAAAGATTAAATTATATGGTTTATGTGTTTATGTATTTCCATGAATTTTTGTTGATAAACAACTGATTAGAATCGTTATAAAAAATGTCACTTCATTAACCAATATTGATTACTATTTCATGATTTGAATGTACCTGTATAGTCTTAATCATTATTCTGTAATTAATTAGTAAGAATTTCAAATAAAAAACATTGTTTTTTGGATATAATCAAGAAACCTGTTGTTTTCTTGTTTAGAACATCAATTCCCTACCAATTGCTTATAATTATGATAATCGATTTTTAATCATTTTATGTTTTATTTTTAAAATAGAAGACGTAATCTATTAAATAAAAACAATTAACAATAAAATATATTTTTTTCTGTCTTGCTTTGCTGCCAAAAATTTCAGTTTTCTGTATTCAAATTATAAATTACTAACTTTAAATTACTTTTCATTCAATTTTGCATAAGTACACTAAAAGATCAATTACTTTTTATTTAATTGTATAAAATTGTAGAAATTAATAGTAAAAATTGTTTTTAAGAGATCCAAGCAATAAATGTACGACTAATTTTTTGCTCAACATTGAATTTTTATAATTTTAACTTTTGTTGGCGAATATAAAGTACATCAATGTAATAATAAGAATTTAACGATAAATACTGATTTTTTGTCCTTTGATTCTCTTGAAAGAATTTTAATTTCTGGTTTAAACTTTTAAAATACCTCTTAAACCGGAAATATATCTGTTTACTTTCAGATATTTTCCATTCAAATTTTCACATGCACTTTTTATTACAATTGTTTATCCTAATTTAAATTAATTTTATTTTGTGTTTGTTTGAACCAGGGGTGACATCTGTTAAATGAAATGAAATAAATAACTAGAGGTTTCTTTTTAGACAAATACAAGCTTTGATTTTCTGCAGAATTTCCACTTTCTGTTTAACCATTTGAAATTCCTGAATGAAGGTAGAAAATGAACTACTTTAGAAAGTATATGCATCCTTATAATTGTAATAATTAATCTTTAAATAAATATCTCGCATTGTTAGACATCTGTTAAATAATAGAGAAACTAAACAGTAAACTGAAAACTAAAAACTGTAAAAAGTGAAAACGTAATGTTGATGTTCTATCGAGATTACACGTAATAAGTTCAGAAAGTTCATCCCATCATACGATTAGATAATACATTATCTATTAGCATTTAAAGAAATTCATAAATCGTTTTTGAATATGTTAAAACACTGATTTTGTCATTGGTAGTAAAGTAGCAATGTTGGGTTTGGTACAAAGTTAATAATCGCGCATTGTAGAGCGAATAAAACGCGTCTGATTTTGTGTTCTATTAATAAAACTCGTTCCTAGTAGTAAATTACCTATCATCATGCATTTAGTCAACTTGAGCCGAACGTGTAGTCATTATAGAAATATAAACATCAAGTCATTACAGTTAGTAACGACGATACGTGACTATCATAGTGACGGTGTTTTTGGATATAAACCAAAATCAATTACAAAATATAATGGTATGATGAACAATTATTAAACTAATAAATTGTAATAATATATATTATGTGTTTTAGTTAATCAGGATGTTTTGGATAGTCGAAATAAGTTTGCAAACTTGCAGAGATTCGTTGATGCTTACAGAACTCATGGTCATAAAATTGCCAACATAAATCCAGTTGAATTTTCTAAAAGTGACAAGTAAGTTTTTGATATTTAAAGAACAAATTAATAATTAAATAATCCAATTATATGACCTTGAAATTCATCTATTATAAATTTTCAAGGTCACATCCTGAATTGGATCCAAAACACTATGGAATTCAAAATTCTAACAACGTATCTTTTAATGGGATAATTTTCTCAGAAGCCAGTAATGGATGTGTTGCTGATGTTCTCAAACATTTACAAGAAGCGTACTCGTCAAAAATTGGAGCAGAATTCATGTATCTTGAGGTAAACAACTAAAAGTTGATTCAAAACTCGAGTAACCAACTTATTTTTTATTTTAGACTGAAGAAGAAAGAGATTGGTTCGCCCAAAAAATAGAAGAATTACCCCAACTCAAAATCGACAAAGAGACTCAGAAATCAATCGCAGTAGAGATGCTTAAATCTCAGGCGTTTGACAATTTCCTTGCCAATAAATTTCCAGGAGTCAAACGTTATGGTGGTGAAGGTGCTGAATCCATGATGGCATTCTTTTCGCAATTTTTCGAACTCTCCTCAAAAGGTAATCTGAAATAATAAATAAATTAATAAACATTGTAAATTTGATATAAATGTTGCAGATAATATTGAACAAATCATCATAGCAATGCCTCATCGAGGAAGGTTGAATTTCCTAACAGGAATGTTGAATTTTCCACCAGTGAAAATGTTCATGAAACTGAATGGAAAACCAGATTTTCCGGAAAAATTCGAAGCAACTGGAGATGTTCTCAGTCATGTTAGTAGGTATCAAAAATCTGAGAAATAGTCTGATTGCATAAATTCTTAATTGAATTGTTGTAGTTTCCTCGACGGATTTGAATGTGAATGGGAAAGAACTTCATGTTTCAATGCTTTATAATCCTTCGCATTTGGAAGCTGTTAATCCGGTTTCAATGGGGAAAGCTCGAGCAAAATATTTGAATAGTCCTGAATATAAATCTGGGGAATTTGGTGGTCGAATAGTCAACATTCAAGTAAGCTGCTCTGAAATAAAATATCAAAGATTTTTGAGTTGATTTTTGCCAATTTGTAGGTTCATGGAGATGCAGCTTTTGCAGGACAAGGAATAAACCAAGAAACTCTTTCAATATCTCAAGCTCCACATTTTGAAGTTGGTGGAAGTATTCATTTGGTCGTTAACAATCAGGTTGGTTTTACCACTCCAGGACCTCGAGGACGATCATCAATGTATTGCACTGATTTAGCAAAGATGATTTCCGTTCCTGTTATACACGTTAATGGAGATTATCCGGAAGTAAGCAAACGAATTTCTTTTTCAAATAACATTATGATGATTTTGATTATTTCATCATCAGTTTTAACTAGGAATCATTTAAATTGAAGTTGATCCTTGAAAAAAATGTAGTTAACCTCAAATTTGAAATCCTTTTCAGGAAGTGGTGAAAGCTACAAAACTTGCATTTGAATACCAACGAAAATTCCGCAAAGATGTCTTCATTGACATGAACTGTTATCGACAATGGGGTCATAACGAATTGGATGACCCAACATTCACCAATCCAGCACAGTATAAATTAATTACTAATAGAAAGTAAGAACAATCATTTTTCCAATGGGCAAGATAACATTTTTCATGTTGCAGAACGGTACCTGATAAATATGCTGAAAAATTAGTACAAGAAAACATTATGAGACAATCTGAATGTGAGTCAGTCATCAAAGACCATCACAATTGGTTAAATGACCAATTGAAACAGGTTAACAATTATGAACCTGAGGTAATATCAAAAAATGTGAAAACTTTTGAAATCTATAATGTTTGTATTCAGGACCCTTGTTTTGACAAACAATGGAAGGGATTCACCCAGGCCCCAAAAGCTGTGACCATATGGGATACTGGGATAAGCCCCGAATTGCAACGATTCATTGGAGAGAAATCAATTACATACCCAGCATCATTTGTAAATATCAATAGGGTTAAGTAATTTATTGTATTAATTGTTTTAAATTTCAGACAATTCATCCGAATTTACTCAAAAACCATGTAAACGCCAGACGCAAAAAGTTGGAGAATGGGCAAAAAATTGATTGGGCTACTGCTGAAACATTCGCATTTGGGTCGTTGTTGTATCAAGGATACAATATTCGTATAAGTGGGCAGGATGTGGGTCGTGGGACCTTCTCTCATCGACATTGTATGCTCATCGATCAAGAAACAAACAACATGTACATTCCTCTAAATGACATCCACCCACAACAAACCGGACATTTGGAAATTGCTAATAGTATTTTATCAGAGGAAGCTGTGCTCGGATTCGAATATGGGATGAGTGTTGAAAATCCCAATAACCTTATTATTTGGGAGGCACAATTTGGGGATTTCTTCAATGGAGCCCAAATTATTTTTGATACATTCATCTCCAGTGGGGAATGTAAGTTGAAATCAAAATTTAAGTTCACAACAAATGAGAGAATTTTATGTTTAGGTAAATGGTTATGGACATCAGGGATCACGATATTGTTACCCCATGGTTATGATGGTGCAGGACCCGAGCATAGTTCATGTCGTCTTGAACGATTCCTACAACTAACGGATTCTAAAGAGGATACACCTGATGGGGATAATGTTAATATGCAAGTTTGCCAACCGAGCACTCCGGCTCAATATTTCCATTTACTTCGAAGACAGGTTAATATACATTCATTCATTTCCAATTTGAAACTTATACTAATTGTATTTTCATTTTTAGATGATCAGAAACTATCGTAAGCCTTTGATCGTCATTGCGCCCAAAACTCTGCTAAGATTGTCTGCTGCTACGTCAAGTTTAGAAGATATGTCGGAAGGAACATCCTTCAAAACTGTCTTAAGTACGTTACTTTTTAACCTAAATTTACAGTTTAATAATCGTTACTTTTGCAGCTGATTCAAGCATCGAAAATCCACGTTCAGTTAAGAAAGTAATTGTGTGTTCTGGTAAACATTACTATACTCTTGCTGACAAAAGGACAACTCTGGGCGTTAAGGATGTAGCATTGCTCCGATTGGAAAGTTTCTGTCCGTTCCCAACGCAGGAACTTCAGGAGGAACTTGCAAAATACTCAAATGCTAGCACATTTGTTTGGAGTCAGGAAGAACCACGAAACATGGGTGCTTGGACTTTTGTTAAACCACGTTTTGAAAATTTAGTTGGTAAAAAGATTCAGTATGCTGGTAGAGAAACTCTGCCAACTCCGGCTGTAGGTGTTGGTAAATGGCATCAGGAACAAGTTCAATCTGTTGCCTCAAAGCCATTCGAGATCTGATTTACACAAATTCATAATAGGTTATTTTACAAATTTCTATCAAAAATATATTTCTCATTTAAATAACTGTGTTTCTTAATATTTATCCTACCAATTAACTTTTATCAATTAATGTTAATCACTAATGACTAAGTGTTGCTTTTGTTGGGCAGGAAACAAAGACGGCCATTTTAATTTCAAAGGACAAAAAAGCGAAGCCATTTTGATATTCTGTTGGTAGTTGTTCCTGAATTATTCCCTAATCACTAGTCGATAATTTCTAGACTTTGATAATGTTTATTAATAACTCATAGACTATGTCCTTGTTTATGGAATTCAAGTATTCTAGAATTTATCATTTTTACACACACGAAAATAACGACAAAAATATAACCTCTAGAAAAACCGTTAGACGACATTTTCTATCCAAATTTTCAGATATCCTTAGCAAGGATTACTTATTCGAAATAAGTGAGTAAAGTGATTTCCATTTTACTTATCAAAATTGCGTCAATGAACGTGTGATACTTGTAACGACGTAATAAAATTTCCATATCAGTTTGTTTGTAAACAACATAACTAGGGTACAATTAAAGCAAATCGTTGCCAATAATTAATGATGCAAGAATATATTAGGGCATTAATTTACATTGTGACACCAATTTTATCCTTTTTTGTTCAACTACATATTTGTTTATCAAATACCAAACACATTAGATATACAAAGTAATCATAACTTAAGTTGGCCATATGTATATTTGTTATGCATATTTATATACTTTGCTTGATATATCTTTTGTAAATATATTTCCAATAAATCGATTTAAACAATGTTACAAGCCAGAAACATGTGATATGTGATCTTTGTTCTCTCCAGCTGTGTGACATTGGATTCATTTGCATTATCATAGCAAACTTTGTGGAGTTTGTTGAATTGTGATTCATTCAACACCAACTCTCAGTGATTGTGATATGAATTTATTGTCGTTCGAGTTCAAGTTTAGTGAAACTATGAAGTGCATCTCATTGTTCGATCGTTGTGTGCCTACATGCTCTTGGATATTCACATAAAAAACCTGCAAGCATGTCTTCACCATCTAGCATTACAAAAGTAGAGGTTAGAATAAAAGAAATTTAATTAAATTAGTGGGTAATTTTGATGGAATAAACATTTCGCTTTTAGGCACATTGTACCATGCCGCCGCCTCCGAATCTTAGCAAAGAAACTTTAATAGTATGGGAAGGTTGGAAGAAAATGGGAGTAGTTGAAGTAGTTCGTGAATCAGCTGTTAAAGGAAATCACATCGATCTTGCCTATATTTTCTTAAGCCAGAGGAACCAATCACCACTAGATGATACAAAGCTATGGTTTAAGAATAAGGTAATATTTGCTGGTATGGGATGTAAATCTTCTATAACTAATTTGTTTCCAGGTTATTGAGTGGGTCACAGAGTTACTATGCAACAAACAAGTCTTTCGTGCATCACATATATTAAAGAATATTCAATTAGACCCTTTTATTGAGATTGCACACATTATGACAAACTCCTTGGATAGTGCAAATAGAAATTTTTTAGCTAGTCATTTAGAAAAACATGGTGAATTAGATTTAGAACTCAGCTCCCATTTAAATTTACTGAACCTGATGGAAAAAGACATTGAAGCTTTAAATGATTTTAAATTATATTATTTCCAACAAACTGCAAATACTGCAAGTGAAGTACCTCTACAGATATTATTAGACTGTGATAATCAATGGAAATCTAAAATTGCAGCAACATTGTTTTTAAAATATTATGGTAAGTTTTCAAAGCCTATATGTTTTAATATTAAATTTCCAATTCTACAAGTACTTTTATTTTAGACTATTCCATAACTACATTTATAACTGCACAATCACTCTGGGATTGTGTTTTACAATTAAATAACAAATCATTCATTAAAAATTGGTTCACAATCCAATACTCAAACAGTTTAGAGGTCTCAGAAGATGATCAATTATTGAATCTGCTACTAGATTTGCGCGTAACACCAGCAATGTTCAATGATTTACTGAAACGTTCTGATACTGCTGAAGAAACCAAAGAATTCATTTATGATACCATGGCAGAATATGGGGATTTTCATTCAGATATCCTAAATGATGCTCAATCTATTGTGATGCGATTATCGAAAAATGGTTTGATTGATAATTTGGATGAGGTGTTTGCAAAACCAACATCAGCTTTAACACAAGAACAGTTTCATCATATACTCAAAGAGTACTGTATCCAGAACAAACTTTTTGCAATCCTAGATGCTTGCTTTGGAGAAAACATTCAAATGGCTCCTAAACATGCAGACGTTGATCACGAAATGATGGAAAACGATATTGCGGTTGCATTATTGAATTCCTGTCGGCATGTTACATTAGCCTTCAACAACAGGCATTTGCTAGCTATGAACTTGCAACAAGTACGCACCTTTTTGCAGCACGTTCATTCACAAAGTGATCAAACCGAGTTTCACGCCTTATTAGAAATATTTTTAATGCAGCTGAATGGCTTTGAAATCGAAAAAGTGATTGTAAACAACAAATCCTTATTGGAAGCTTTACCTACTGTTAACGTTATTCTGCAAAATATGTTGAGAAACCCGGAATCTGAGGAATTAAGCAGATACATGTTGTTAAACAAACATTTACAGATCAGCATAAATGAGTTGCTTCTGCCAGAGATAATCGAGGAGCGACTGAACTTCCGGTCCAATGATTTAGTTCAGAAATATGGTCGATGCAAAAAACTGGATTACACATCGTATTTATTGCATTGTCGGCCTGCAAGAGCTCTTCAATTGATCGACAAACAGAATTTAACTCAAATTCTCATCAAAGTTCGTCGACTTGCAATAAAAAACTTTGAGAGAAGAGATATCTGCGCATCATGCATCTTATTCCTTGAAAGGTTGAAGATAGACAGCGAAATTTTAAAAATCGAGATTGCAGCTATTAAGTATTTATTTGAGAAGACTGATTTAGCTTCAGACCAAATCCAGGATATGTTCCTCGCTGATAAATGCACCGAAATTCTGGACATTTATGAAAAAGCATTATTTGAGCACAATGAAAAGGATTTCACCACGAATTTAATCGAGATAGAGTTTCTCATCAAATTGGCAAAGAATTATGATTGCCCTCTACCCACAATGTATCTCATTCAACTGGCCAGAGATGCTAAATGGATTGAATTCTTATTTATCATCCACAAATTCGACTATCCGCATGAAGTCGTTTGTAATCTTGTTGACGAATTCAACGATTTTGTTCTCTTCGATCATTTATCACATGCATTGACGCACGATCTGGTTTACGAGCCGAAAAATTTAATGATGCGTGATCGAGACGCACGACGCTTCTTTTTAGCTCGGATTGGATTATTGAAGCATTCTGAGAACGATTCGTTGTCCAGTGCCACATCGCAGTTGAGTTGGGCGAGCAATGCATCAAGCAGCGCATCTTCTGATTACTTCTCGGATATCGAATATAGTCCTGAACGCAAATACAATTTGCTTCAGGTTTTAATTCGCTGCCATAATAGCAATGATCCACCGAAAGCGTTGCTTCACGCTTGTCAGCATTACAAATATCCGCTGTTTGCTATTTTGGCGACAACATATGAACCCGATTCAGTGGTCGTTTGTTGGTTGAGTTGGTTAAGTACTTCTTGTAATTTGAAAATTGAAAATTGCGAACGTCTCGTCACAATTAGCTCGCAGGTAACGGAATTTTTACGCAGGGTTGTTGATCATGGATTTTACAAAACCCTGCGACAAAGTTTATGCACATTTCTAAACGTAAGTTAAGGCCAACTATTTAAATACCAGTAATAACATCATATTTATGATTTCAGGACAATCCATTAAAAATCTTCATGGAATTTCTTTGTGATTGTCATAACTTGAACATCAATCTCAATCAACATGAAATGGATCTATCGAATTTCCACAAGAAAATGCGACAGAAGCGTTCGAACAGTTACGTACCAGAAATGGATCATGAAATGTTGTACTTGGAAAACAAAATTTGGATTGAAAATACTTCGATAACGTTACTTGCTTGTCTGTTGAACAGCTTCAAAAATCGTCCATACATGCGAGTGCAATTGATTCAAGTCCTCAATGAACTGGACATTCAGCATTATTTCATCAAAGAATTGCCCAATTTTGCAAGTCTCTATCGATTATTCACCTACTTCTATGATCACAAAATCAACATCGATATAAATTTCCTTAAATTATTGGAAGAAAGCACGTACGTGGAAGAAATCGAATCTTGCATCATGAAAATGCTGAATGAATCAAAATTTGAGGAGGGTTTGCGTGTATCTCACGCTCTGCGAAACAAGACAGATCTCACAGATACGATTTTGATGCGGAAATGGAAAGAAGGTCCAATGAACAGCGAAGATTACTGGAATCGTTGCGACCGCGAATTTCGCAAATATTCGATCTCCCCGAAAAACGCTGTCGAATTTTATCAAAGTATTGAAGTTGACGACGACTTTGTCCGACATAAAATATTATTGTTAGCATATCAGTGGACCATGGATAATAATCTTGAGGAACATTCACACATTGAATTGCAATTATGGTTGCTGTATCTTCGACTGAACGCTCTTAATGTACCAATTCAGATTGATGCCGAAAAACAAAGACCTTATTTGGATATGAGGGTTGAACTTGATTTAATTAAAGAGTTCTATGAAGAGGAGTTGTCGTCTGATGAGAAATTAAAGTTGGACGTTGTCATTGAACAAGTTTTAAATGCCGGATCGAGTTTTCAAGGTCTACGTCTCAAGAGATTATTCCCAACTTATTCAAACAGCAATTTGGATATCATTGAGCTTTGTTATTCGCTTGCTGAAGGATACACCGTGCCAATTCAATTAACGGCACAAGAACGACTTCTCTTGAAGAAAGCGAAAAATAACCGATCGTACAGTCAACGTCGGAAACCGTTGTTTTCATTCCGTTTATCCGGATCCGCATCTAAAAGTCCAGGTTCCAGTTATGGAACTTTATTGGATGTTGAACCAAACGTTCAGGATACTTTATCGCTGCTTGAAAGTTTGATTGAAGGCTTGGATTGCGGCATTGAAATTGGCGAACGCATTTTGATGACGTATCGAATCAGTTTGAATACTGAGACGTCCTACAATAATATTTTACTGTACGATGAACCCTTGGATTTATTATTGAACGCTCTAAGATCGAGTTGCACAAATAAAATAGAAGTTGCTCATGATTTCTTCTGCATTTATGATTGGAACAAACAACAGGTAACAAATTAATGTGAAAATAATGAATGTGTTTTTAAATATTTCGTTTTAGATTTCCGATTTGTTATGTGAACAACTTATTAATGCTATAAATTTAGGCATTAAAGGAAACTTGGAATCGTATACCATGTGGGACGTCAATTTAGACCAGGAAATTCATCTTATATTGCAGTTACTTCCGGATTGTTGTTCCATACTCGGCTCGAAATTGTATTCATATAGCAGCGCAATCCATAAATCGTTATTCCTTGCTACTGGGGAAGCAAATATGGCAGATTTACGATTAATTATCGAATTGTTAGTGCTTAGTCATGCTTGTTACACTTCCGATTGCAACATGGAGGGAATATCTGTGGTACTCAAAAAATCGCAGACTTTAATCAATTTATTGTTGACGATGAAAAATTGGAGTTTATTGGTTCGATTGCACACTGGAATTGGTCGATACAATGAACTTAACTACGTTTTTCACATTCTACGTGAAAATGATCAATTCGAACATCTTTTACGCAAGGGAAACACCAAGGATAACGCATTACGTGTAGCTTTATTAGACTATCTTAAGAAATATTGCCCAGACAATCGCGGCTTGTATGAAATGGTTGCATTGTACTTTTCTTTATATTCGGAAGTCGCACAAATCTGGGAAACGGATTCGCAACAATCAATCAAGAATCTAATTGCAATCAGCAAGCTCGAGATGATCAATCGCAAGGTGAATCCTGACGAATGCATCTTTGTAGAATTAAGTAATACTGAAGGAACAAGAATGTGCTTGTCAAAGGTATGCAGTTGTGTGTGGAGTTTATATTTTAAATACATTGTTAATTTTTAGGCAATGGAAAACTATGGACATGCAGCTGAATATCACCTTCAAGGTGAAAAGTTAGCAAAAGCGATGAATGCGGCACGACAGGCCGAACTAATTGCCTTGCAATTATCCTTGGTGAAAAGTCTGCCAACGAATGCAACCACTCCGTGCATATTGAATCTAACAACCTCACAAATTTCAGCTATATTATTAATTTTAACGTGAGTATAATTTTGTTGTCGCTGCAAAAAGCATTAACGCTTTTCTGTACTGTGTTGTAGCTTTCCACAAGCAATCATTCTGTCTGAGGCTTATAACGCGCAGACCGATTGGGCACATGCAATATTCGAACATTTTATTTTAAGGAACGATCACAAATATCTCGATCAGTATCTTATCACATTTAATATCACCGACAATTTAGTTTATAATCTATCGAGGCATTATTTATCGAAGAACGTTACAAGCGAGACTGGAGTCCAAAATATGAAAGTTATTCTTCGTTTGCTGCCGTCAGTTCGTACAAAGTATAGAATTGCGAGCGAATTGGGCTACACGGATTTGGTCGAGGAATTGTTGCATAGCGATCAATTAAATTATTTAAAAGATACCGTTTGGAAACAAGGCTATCGAGAGTAGACAGAGTAAGATACCTATTTGTGATATGACAATTTTTTAAATGCTAAAAAGATCGTTTATATTTATCCGTAAACATTTAATGTGTATTTTGTGATATAGTGTTATTAATGAGATTAAATGATGTACAATTAGATAATTATAAAAATATATTTAATCAATTCTATTTTTCATGATTTTTGATAACATTGTTGCATTTCTTGACACATCATAGCAGCCAGGGACAGTCTCTGTCTATGATAGCAGATAGCTTTCAATTTGGCAATAACTGCAGACTGCTTATCTGGCTTATCTCTGATAACTACTTCTATATGAAGCAATTTGCTTTAATTTGTATATATGAGCTGTTGATGAAGTATTTGTTTCAAAGATTTTCATTATAAATGGGAGCTAAACCAGAAATTGTACAAAATGAGAGAGAAGTGAGTGTGAAGAATTTCAAGTCACAAGGGAACTTTGGAAACCATCATGAAATTTTGTGTGATCCTGGAGCAGTCTCAAATGGTATTGTATAAACAACTTATTTCTAGAAAAACCATATGTGAGCATATATCTCATTATATATTTCAGTTGTAGCAACTTCAAACTGATGTTGGAATGTTGTCTAGTAGTGCGAAGTTCAACTCACAAGGGAGGTTAGGAAAGCATCATCAAGTGCTGTGGGTCCCTGGAGCATCTCATATGGTAATATATAAACAATTTCTTTCTATATACTCTAAGCGAACAAATATGTCCTAATATTTTTTGTTTTAGATTCTTTAGTGTCTTGTTACAGTTTATCATATATTGGAAGAACTTAAACAATATTTTGCCTAAATATTCTGTATGAATATGATGTGTGTAACAGCTGCTGATTGTTAAGGTATTGTATCACTAATTTAATCCTATATATTCGGTATGTGAACAAATAACTCTAACTAATTATATTTATTGTTGCAGAATCTATATATATTGGAGTTTACATCACATGGAGGATTGCTTGAAGAATTTTGGACATTTTGTGGAATGTGGAAGAATTGTTGGAGGCTCTATGTCATGTTGGGAAAATTTGAAGCAACATGTATACCAGCTGCAGGTGTTTAAGGTAAGGTGGCCAGATTTTTTGATGGGTAAAGCGGGACAAATCTCAAAGATGCACATGCTCTTCATCACATATTGGCAAGCAATATACAATACAGTAATGTGATTCAGCAACAATGGGTATATCAGTTGCATTTTCTTAAGATATTATGTAAACGATTTCTGTACATTCAATATTTAAACAAATATCTCACTATTTTTATTGTTACAGGATCTGCAAATGACCATAGAATATTGTGAATCAGTCACCAAATGATGTGTGCATCAGAAGCAGCTTCTTATGGTATTGTATAAACATTTCATCCTGTATTTTTATACTGTAAGAAATCATTGTTTCTATTGTTACAGGTCCTGCAACTACAGCATTCCCACATGTTGGACATCATATGATTTGGCCCACAATCAAATTGTAAGTAGGTTTTCCATTTCCACAATCAATAACACTTTTGGTTAACTTTTTTCAGTTTGCAAACGTGAATAAATTTAATATTAATGGTGCTAATATTACACCAACCTTTTGTTTAATGCCTTGAAATTATGAAGGTTACAAACTGAAAAATAGTTACCAAATATAGAAGACTACCTGAAAAGCTGAAAACAGGTTGCCTTAAATTAAATTTCTATTATTTTAAATTTTCACATATAATTGATAATTATCTTTTAAAATTGAACAGAATTTAATTAAAGTTAATCATTATAAGATAATGTTATTAATTTTAAAAAATGAAAGAATAGCACTTATCTTATATTTGTTGTTGTTATATTTTATCTCCAAAATCGATTTTCGGCGACGGTTTGCCTTCATCAGTGATTTCAAACAAAAACGTCAAAATCAAATCCACTGATGAAGGCAAAGCGTCGCCGAAAATCGATTTTGGAGATAAAATATAACAACAACAAATATAAGATAAGTGATATTCTTTCATTTTTTAAAATTTGAACAGAATTTGTTAATTTACATTTTTGATGCTAGTAGAAACATCTCGTGGCCAGTAGCCAAAGTTCAGTTGAGCAAGTTTGAAATCTGCTGTGCTATGTAGGCAACCAATCAAACATTTTGCGACGCTGATACTGACGGAGACATCTCGTGAATAGTAGCAAAAGTAGAGCTAGTAAATTTCTAACGTGCAATCAAACACAGGCAATTGTCATAGACTATTCCTGATTAGCCTTTTTTACCGCTCACTGCCTTGTATAATTTGGTTCTAGGTCTTTTGCCACAAGCGGAACTTTACCACAGTCGGTAAAATGCCAAACGGACCAATGCGCTCCGAGCAAAAACCTACATTGGATATTTTGCTGTAATTATTAAGGTATTTGTTATTCTTGTGTATTCAACATGTGAACACTTGTCTTATTATTTTTATTTTTGTAGTTCGTGCGAGTATGGCTAGCGTCGCCATTGCATAATGGAGGTACTTTGGGCAGCATTGGACATTTTGCTGCAATTATTAAGGTATTTTCTAAACAATTTATTCTTGTGTATTCAATATGTGAACACATGTGTTATTATTTATATAGATTCTGAGAATGTGGGTGGCATCGCCATTGCATGATGGAAGTGCTTAGGCAGCGTTGGACATTCTGATACAATTATTAAGGTATTTCGTAAACAACTTGTTCTTGTGTGTTGAATATGTTAACATATGTTTTATTATTTTAATTTTTGTAGATTCTGCAAGTGTGACTGGCGTCGCTTCGGGCAGCGGTGGACATTTCGCTGCAATTATTAAGGTATTTTGTAAACAGTTTGTCTTGTACATTCAATATGTGAACATATGGCTTATTATTTTTATGTTTGCAGAATCTCCTTGTATGGCTGGAGTCGCCATTGTACATTCGTGGAATTTCGAACAGCGTTAGACATTTCGCTACAATTTTCAAGGTATTTTATAAACAGTTCAATTTTGTACATTCAATATGTGAACACATGTCGTAATATTTATATTTTTGCAGAATCTCTGTATATGGCTCGAGTCGCCATTGTACATTCATGGAATTTCGGACAGCGTTAGACATTTCCCTGTAATTATTAAGGTATTTTATAAACAGTTTAATCTTCTACATTCAATATGTGAACACATGCCTTATTATTTTCATTTTTGCAGAATCTCCATGTATGGCTCGCGTCGCCATTGTACATTCGTGGAATTTCGGGCAGCGTTAGACATTTCGCTGCAATTATCAGGGAATTTTGTGAACAGTTTCATGTTGTACATTCAACGTGTGAACACATGTCTTATTATTTTTAATTTTGCAGAATCTCCGTGTGTGGCTGGAGTCGCCATTGTACACTCGAAGAACTTGGGGCAGCGTTAGACATTTTGCTGCAATTATTAAGGTATTTTATAAACAGTTTAATCTTCCACATTCAATATGTGAACGCATGTCTTATTATTTTCATTTTTGCAGAATCTCCGTGTGTGGCTCGCGTCGCCATTGTACATCCGTGGAATTTCGGGCAGCGTTAGACATTTGGCTTGCAGTTTTCAAGGTATTTCGTAAATAATTTAATGTTGTACATTTAATATGTTGACATATGTTTTATTATTTTTATTTTTATACAATTTCCGAGTGTGCGTCTAGTCGCCATTGCATACTTGAGCAACGTTGCGCAACGTGGATATGTCGATGCAATTATCAAGGTATTTTATAAACAGTTTAATCTTTTACATTCAATATGTGAACACGTCTCTTAATATTTTTATTTTTGTAGAATCTGCGTGTATGGCTGCAGTCGCCATTGTACATTCGAGGAACTTCAGGCAGCCTTAGAGATTTCGCTGCAATTATTAAGGTATTTTGTAAACAGTTTAATCTTGTACATTCAATATGTCAACACGTGGTTTATTGTTTTAATTTTTACAGATTCTGCCATTGTAGCTACTGTCGCCATTGCATGAAGGTAGTAATTTAAGCAGCCTTGGACATTTTGCTGGAATAATTAAGATATTTTGTAAACAATTTATTCTTGTATATTCAATATATGGTTTATTATTCCTATTGTTTTATTATATTGTTAAGCAATATAGGACATTCCGTATAATGTGTGTCACAGCTGCAGGTAAACAATTCTTTCCTATATATTTAATATGTGCAGTAATAAGTCATTATTTTAATTGTTACAGATTCTGTGGTGATTGTTGTGGGTCTCCAAACTATGTTAGTAAAACACGAGGGAACATTGTGCATTGAATTCCATGTAATGTGAACAATGGCTGCAGGTGATTCGGTATTGTACAAATAATTAATTGCTCTTGTTGTACGCACGTATTTGTATTGGATGACTGTGTTATTGCGAATGTAATTTATAACTTTGCAATTCATGATCCTCTAGTACTGATCGTGCACGTCTGCAAATAATTTCGAAAAATTGTATTTGCATTGGATGTACTAAAAGTTGTAAGTTTCGTGCAAAATTTGTAACCATTTATAGAAGTTTTAAACTACCTTAAGTAGAACAGCTCGGTGGTCGAGCGGAGAAGTTCACCGCTTCTCAATCCGAAGTTCTGGGTTCGAATCCCAGCGCCGGAAAAAAGTAAAAAAAAGTTTTTAAGTCGAATTTAAGTAGCTCGGTTCGGCTCGTAAATATTCGTTCGGCCGAAAAATATTCTAAGCCCAACGGGGCACAAGAATAATAATTGAAAAATATTCTAAGTCCAAAAAGTAGTTACAAAAATGGCCGTGCCCCCCACCGTCGATCAATGGCGCCGATGGGCCTTAAGTAATTTCAAAAATGTCCGCAGCCCCCACCATCGACCGCGGGCGCTAGTGCTCGCGGTCTGA
>JARJDZ010010083.1:0-11560 GCA_030264555.1 Aleochara sp. GC000083
AAGCACTTCACTGGAACTGCTACAGACAAATCGAACAGCGTTATTTGCTGCAACTGCTTCTGTAGCGCTACCGAAGCGCTACAGAGCTGCTAAATGTGGCAAATCGAAAAGCCCTAAAGTCGATCGGTGTCGATCGACATAGTGTGGACGCGGCTCAAGACGCTGCACCGATTGGCGGAACAACTCATCCTACCGCCCATCTATCTCATCTATGCTACCGCCACAACCGAGATAACAGGCCATGTTCGACGGGTGGCCGATATTAACCACGGAAAGATACGAAAATTCGCACCGTAACAAGGTCTTCACATTTGTAGAGCAGACTCCAAGAAAACATGGCATATTCTAAAAATTACGACATTCGGTTTAACATATTGTATTTATTGAAATAAATAGTTAAATACCTTAAGAGACTGCTGCACATGCCCATACTGCTTGGAGATGCTTTCCAACTGTCTCTGGCAGCTTCAAGTTCTCCTTAGTCGACTGCACGAAAAGATGGAAGATGCTAAAATATTAAAAATAATGACATAAATTATTACATATTGTATTTATTGATATACATTGTTAAACAATACCTTAAGAGACTACTGCAAAAGCCAATACAGCTTTGCTATGCTTTACAAATGTCCCTGGCAGCTTGATGGTCTTCATATTTGTCAAGCAAACTCCAAGAAACTTGGCAGATCCTAAAAATTATGACATTCAATATAATATATTGTATTTATTGAAATAAATTGTTAAACAATACCTTAAGAGACTGCTGCAGAAGCCCATACTGTTTGGAGATGCTTCCCAAATGTCCCTGGCAGCTTGAAGTACATACTTGTCAAGCTGCTTCACAAAAACATGGAGGATTCTAAAATAAGAAAATTATGACATACATTATAACATATTGTACTTATTGAAATAAATTGTTAAACAATACCTTAAGAGACTGCTGCAGAAGTCCATACTGCTTGGAGATGCTTTCCAACTGCCTCTGAGAACTTCAACTACTCCATATTTGTCAAGCCGACTCGACGAAAACATGGAAGATGCTGAAATAAGAAATAATATGACATACATTATAACATATTGTATTTATTGAAATAAATAGTTAAACAATACCTGAAGAGATTGCTGCAGCAGCCTTACCAGTTGGGGGTGCTTTCCAGATGTAAATGGCAGTTTGAAGTTCTCTATATTTGTCAAACAGATCTTGGAAAACATAGAAGATACTAAAATAAGAAAAAATTATAACATACATTATAACATATTGTATTTATTGAAATAAATTATTAAACAATATCCAAAGAGCCTGCTGCAGAAGCCCATACTGCCCAAAATTCCTTCAACTTGCAATTATGACTTTAGACATACTCACAGATACACCAAAAATTAAAATAATAAAACCTGTGTCACATATTGAATGTAATACACGATTAAATTATTGGCAAAATAC
Source organism: Aleochara sp. GC000083 (assembly GCA_030264555.1). Classification (NCBI taxonomy): domain Eukaryota; kingdom Metazoa; phylum Arthropoda; class Insecta; order Coleoptera; family Staphylinidae; genus Aleochara; species Aleochara sp. GC000083. The sequence continues at coordinate 1,445 of JARJDZ010010083.1, forward strand.
CTTAAGAATTGCAGCGAAATATCCAACACTTTCCAACGTTCCTCCAGTACACAACGGCTGCTGTAGTCATACTCAGAGACACTGCAAAAATAATAACAATATGACATGTGTTCATATAATTGAATATATCATACAATGGCGACTCCAGCCATACTTAGAAATACTACAAAAATAAAGAAAATAAGACATGTGTTCACATATTGAATATATGCGAAAACATTGCTTACAAAATACCTTAATAACTGGAGCGGAATGTCCGCGGTCCTCCGTCATACAATGACGACTCAAGCCATACTCAGAAATCCGCCAAAAGTATAAATAATAAGAGAAGTGTTCACATATTAAATATATGCGAATAAATTGCTTACAAAATACCTTAGTAATGGGAGCGGAGTGTCCAATGCTACCCGAAGGTCCTCTGTCATACAATGGCGACTCAAGCCATAATCGCAGATGCTGCAAAATGATAAAAATGATAAGACATGTGTTCACATATTGAATATATGAGAATAAATTGCTTGTTACAAAATACCTTAATAATTGGAGCGTAGTGTCCACCGCAGCCCGAAGGTGTTCCGTCATACAATGGGAACTCAAGCCATACTCAGAATTCCTCCAAAAGTAAAAATAATAAGATGTGTGCACATATTGAATATATGCAAATAAATTGCTGTCTTGACGGTCTTGATACTGATTTTCAACAATTTTATAGGCACAACAAGAAATGTTGATACACATGATAAGTATTAGAGGAAAACAATGTGTAAAATATTTAGTATAAAATTAACAGCAAAGCATTGATCCAATGCAAAGTCATGTTACATCATGATGATTTCCTACTTATTGATTGTTGCCTGAACTACCAGCAATGAGAACTTATTGTAATTGATGGTGCCTTCATTTCTTTGTACATGTAGTGAAACCTCTAACAATAAATAAATACTATAATAAAAAAGACAAGTAGATGTTCATTTAACTATCGCACTTACAGAAATAGATATGCAAAACCACTAGAACCTGCATCCATCCATCTCCATCTCCTTCAACATGTTGCAGACCGCAGAGTTTGTAGCAAAGTTTATTCACATATTTACCATGATGAAACATGCAGCTCAAATGGTGGTTGGTGAACATTGAAACCTACAGAGAAAATGGCATATATTTGATGGAATAATTCCAAGATGTCAACAAACTGTGTGAACAACTGTGATTATTGGTACTGACTGGTACCGATTTGGACCGACTGGCACTTGTATATGACCATAGATATGAATATAGTTAGAGATAAGCTCTGATATGGTACTGACTGGTACGGTGACTGACTGGCTTGACTGGTAGTGTTCCAAAAATTTGACAGCGTGGAAAAGAAGTTTCAATTAACCGAGGTACTACTGTAGCACAATCGGCGTTTATCGTTGAGGGAATAAAGTGCTACTTTACTCCCGCGATTTTAATCTTACTTAGGTTGTCATAAAACCAATACTTATCCGACCGACTATACACAAGGGAATAAAGCAAGGTAAAGCCTCACGCCCACTGGGAATAATATATAAGATTTCTGTGGATACTTTACACGAACATAACCAAGAAAATAATCCAGCCACACAGTGTACAGAAAACTTGAAAGAAACCGAAGAATTAAATTATTCTATATTAATTTAATATTAAAGGAAAAACCAAACAAGAAAGAAGAAGCACATCAGAAGAGACCAGCTATAAATTTTCAAAGACTATACCTCATATATGTTAATTTCACAATTGGTTTTAATTCTTCCTCCACGGTTTATACAATATACTATCAATTTAACAATATTTCCATCTGTATCAACATAAATAATGAAATATCTGTTTCATAAAAACAATGAGTTTGTTCACATTTAATTATCCAAAAAAGCATCAGCCAATTGTTAAATACAACAGTTCCTTCATCATACAATGGCAACTGTAGCCACTCACAAATGTTGCAAAATTATAAGTAATAAAATATGTGCACACATATTGAATATACAAGAATAAATTGCTAACAAAATACATTAATAATTGGAGTGAAATGTCCACCACTGCCCAAAGGTCAACTGCCATACAATGGCAACTTCAGCCATACTCGCAGCAACTGCAAAAAATTACAAGACAATACCTTCATATTTGCTGCACAACGTCCAACGCTGCCACTAGTTCCTCCGTCATACAATGGCGACTCTAGGCATATTGGCAGATTCTGCAAAAATAAATACAATGAGACATGTCCTCCCACATTCTATGTACAAAAAAAATAGTTTACAAAACACCTTAATAATTGGAGTGAAGTGTCCAACGCCGCCCGAAGGAGGATCTACAAATCATACAATGGCGACTCCAGCCAAACTAGCTGATGCTACAAAAATAGAAATAATAAAACATTTGGTCATATACTGAATATATAGGAATGAATTTTTGAAATACCTGAATCATCCACAGCCATTACATAAACCATATGAAAAATGTCTGATGTTAAAGAAGTTCCTCCAACATGCAATGAAGACTCCAACTGTACTAGCAGATTCTGCAATAATAAATAGAATACATATGGATACATGTTCACATGGAATATATAGGAATGAATTATTGATACAATACCTTAATCACTGAGAGTCATTACCCCATATGGAACCTTATGCAAAATGTCCTGTGTTGATGGAAGTTCCTCCAACATGCAATGAAGACTTGAACTGTACTAACAGATTCTGTAATAATAAATAGAATAACTTATCACCCAGCCCAAATCTTATTTCTGGATGGTCTTTGTAATGTAAGCTCATTACGCAACTTACAACACGGTAAATGGTAAGTACCATTTTTACTTCCGGTAAATTTCTACAGAACTGACCCGCCCTTATCGTTTCTATTGGTGTTTCAATGCTGCCGACTCAAGCAGAGCTTTTGATGATTTATTAGCTTAGGCAATCAGCTACCCTGATTTTACCATAGGAATGAGGAAACCTTAATCACCCAGAGCCATTCCATACACCAAATGGAAACCAATGTAAAATGTCCTATGTAGATAGAAGTTCCTTCAACATGCAATCAAGACTCAAACTGTACTAGCAGATTCTGCAATAATAAATAAAATAGGTTATTTGTTCACAAAATAATATATAGGAATGAATTATTGATACAATACCTTAAACACCCACAACTAATTGTATATACAATACCTTAGACAACACCAGCTGTTACACATATAATATGGAAACCAATCCATAATGCACAATATTCCAACAATATTTCTGTAACAATAAAAAGATTGATATACTGAAATGAATTGTACAAATACTTCAAGTACCTGCATTTGTTGCACACATTTGGTTACTACTTTAATGTTGTGTTGATATTCATTTTGATTTAGCCTCCAACCTAAATTGGTCGTAACTTCCAACAATAAAGAAAGAATCACCAACAAGAAATATAATGAGATATTGTTCACCTATTGCATTTGGATTGTTTTGGTTTCATTCAGAACCTGAAGGGATAACTAACATGTTTCAGTTTCATTCATTACTGCTTGTAAATCCTCCAACATGTGATAGACTCAAAATACTTGAAGGTTCTGTAACAAGAAATATGTTAAAATATTTTTCCACAATTGCTTCCATAGAAATAAATTGTACATTAACTACCAAGAGAAGGTACACAATGAAATGAAATCCTCTGGTTGATTGTTTCAAAATATGCACCACAACTTCAAGTTTCTCACACATGTAGACTGCAGCAATACATAATTTTATAATAAGATGTAAGAAACTTGTTCGCCCAGTGCAAAAATAGGCATAAACTGTTAATAGAACCACAGAACACGAAGCGTCTTAATAAATTAACGAGGTACAACTAATAGATTAGAGTGCTGGGTGTGAGGGGAGTAAAAGAGTACTTTACTCCCGTGGTTTGAAACTTTCCTAAGCATGATCATAAAACCATTTCTCACCCAACCGACTATAGATGGGAGGGGAAGAAATTGCCATTGCTATGTGCTGCCACCTATAAAAGATATACAAGCATTGGAACTATATTCGAAACATTTCTTACTATTGAAAAATGATTTATAAAAGTGTCTTCAAATTGTATTTATGTTCATAATAATCTATTGCTTAATTATCAATGAAAATGGAAGCAGGCGTTAGATAGAAAGTTAAATACGAAATGACGAAATTTGAGAGATTAATTTGTAACACACTTTAGAATATAAATCTTTCACGTAAATTAATATATGCACGTTCATCAGTTTTGAACATGAAATATCGAACTCAATTAGGAGGAATCGTGATGCCTATTCGTGTTGCAAATTAATTGTACGTAATTATGCACCAACATAGCGCAAATTATGTTCAGTGCATTGTTGAATATAAATTAGCTCTTTGATATTTGCATTTGCGCGTAGATTAATATATTGGAAAAATGCTTAATTACGATGGTAATAAATGTGTATGAAATGTAATATGGCATTTAACCATAAATAGTATATCTAGATAATGGATTTGTAATATACTTTAAAACATTTATTACTCGTACAACCTTAGATATAAAATTTCGTATAAAAGAAAATGCTATTAACCTTCTTTATTGATACGAAAAAAATGCGCCAAAACGAATTATTGTTATTATTAAAGGATTTGCATAGTTGAATATTTTCTAATTTTAGGTAGTGAATAAAAGTTGCTTTAAATTGAATGCTTGGGTGGTCTGGATTTGAAGAAAACAACCAAAACGAATCTTCTGAAAGGAGGAATAATTTGAAATCATTTGCGTTTGCCACTGAAAAAAAAGGTAAAAAGTTCAGGAATGTAATCTCAAAATAATTTTGTGTCATTTTGTAGGCGATGGTGTGAAATGGGAACTTGTAGCCACACATTTCGGCTGTGATTAATTGTGCAAGATGAGGCAAATGAAATTCATCATTGTTGCAACGCCGTGTTCATCGATAACCCGAGCGTTTCGTTCCGAATGAACGAGAGAGAGAATATCCCAATGCGAGCATTCGAAGTTCTCTGTTGGCGTATCTGGATGTCAATAAAGCAAACTTTGGACGAAAATTAATGGACATTTCTCTATATCGCTACGCGGTGACAAGCGCAAACTATCAATCAGCCGAAAACCGCGCGCAAATTACTGAATTCCGCATGCAAAAACGACGCCGCCGCCGTCGACGTCGGGACGTCAGGACTCCTGCTGCCGCCCCCATCGGATGCATTGTGTGTGGGTGGAAGCCTCCACCGGGGGCGGCGCCGAAATGCGCACGCGAAACAATGCCGCGATTGCGTAACGAGGACGAAGAGGATATCGCACCACCGACACGCCAAAAGAGGCAGAAAGAGGCCGGTGAACGAGATCTGCACCCCGCGCATCGCCGCCCATTGACGGCGCTTAATATCACCCGTTCGGCTGAGGATCGTTAATCTTGTGCCTGCCTACACAGAATGTAATTATACGGCGTTATTCGATGGCAGGTTCGCATTTGATGCTGCGCTCGTCGAATGGCAGGAAGCTTCGGCTCGGATGGAGCACTCGTCCTGCTACATTAGCGCAGCAATGGTGTGTGCAATTATATAGGAAGTACATTTGCGCTTCTATTAAACGAACAAATAGGTGGAAAAACTGGTGGAGGGTTTTCTAATGAACCGCAACACGATTTGCTTCTCGAATGTTATTAGTTTTTTTTTTGGTTGACATGTTGTAATTAATTGGCTTCTATTCCAATCAATTGGTATCTTGTTAAGTGTTTGTTGGCCAAATTATGCTTTTTGATTGCTAACAAGTTTCAAAAACTATTTGTATTCTTGCCTATATACAAACATACATAATGGGTTGCCTATAGTTGAATGATTAAAAAATATGTTTGATTGCCTATCATGAAACACTTAAGTCAATTAATCACTCTAAAAACATGTGATAAATAACATGATAAATTATGATCAAAATAATCTGAAGTATGAAAACAATTCAAGTTACATATGAGTTGATACATTGGAAAATTGGAAATTAACATTGTTAGATATATTAGTTTAGATATTTATAATAATTATTGACAATTTTGACATTATATATAAAATCCACCCTTAAATCGCATATAATTTTGAGCATAAAGCAGAATAAATATTGATTTTCATCTTATTTTAAAATTATTAATTTGAAATTTTAAAGGTTGTATATTTGGTTGCCTAGCATGAAACAATTAAAAAAAAATTAATCACTTAAAATAACATGTAATAATTTACATAATAGAATATAATCAAAATAATCTGAAGGATGAAAACAGTTCAAGCAACATAGTTAATTGAAAATTAATATTTCCCTTTTCTTATGTTGCTTCACTCCTTTATGCTTAAAATTCACCTTTTAATTGAAAACAATTTTAAGTATAAATAAGAATTGTTTTTATCAGTAATAATGATATTTTAAAGAAATTAGTTTGAAATTTTAAGTGTTGCATATTTGGTTGCCTATCATGGAACAATTAAAAAATTAATTGATCACTTTAATAACATGTAATAATTAACATAATAAATTATAATCAAAATGATCTGAAGGATGAAAACAGTTCAAGCTATCTGAGAGTTGATTCATCGGATAATTGGAAATGAGCTATTCGGCTCTTTCGTGAAGGGCTTCGTTCGGGCTGAAATATTATTTTAGATCTCTATAAGCGAAGAAGGCCCACGGATTGTAAGTGCAGAGAGACTGACATGGAGTTAATGTGTGTGGATCGGTCCGGTGGATGCGAAGCGTAGCCGTTAAACAACCGAGAAGATATCAAGAGCCATTAGCACCAAGAGTCATCAATTAATCATAAAACACGCCGGCCACAGGCTGGACCCGCCTCGCTTATATAAATGATGTGTAATTTAGAAAAGATTACACGCTTTATAAAGAATATACATTATTAAATCACCCACCAATCATTTGCGCGATTAACATCTGTACGCATTTTTCTGGTACTTGATGATTTGATTTCGCGTTCATATGGGAATGAAGTTGTGTCAACGATACTACTTAATTGAAAAATGTCGTTTATAATTGCAATAATTAGTCGTATAATCAAGTCCTAAAAAATATGTCCATTTTATGAAAATTAAAATCTTGACAATCCAATTTTTCTTTGAAATTCCAGAAAGTTTTGCATATTTGGTTGGATGGTAATAAGGGATAATAAAATATCCTTTTCAAACAACAAATTTTTGTTGGCGTTTTGTTTGACAACAGCGCAATATATTATTATAGTATATTTCACCAAATTTTAAGACTATGTCATCAAATACCAAAAAGATCTCAATTTCAATTTCTTACGAATTTCTAGGTTGAAAACAGAAGGATTCGGTTGAAGGGGTTTCTTGAAATTTGGCTAAATAACTTGTTAAATTGACATTCTCAACTGCCAAATAAATATTTCTTTAAAATTTCAGTTAATTATTATTAAAAATTTTATATCATAGCAGAAAATAATAATAACTAATCATTTTAGGATCTATTCTTCAACCATTTGTCAAAGATTACAGAATTTACTAATTATAAGATAAACTAAAAGAATCACGACAAAATCACAGAATTGTTGTTATATTACTAGTCTTCAGATTCTAATACTTCATCATCATCAATCAAGAAGTGTTGCTTTTATTTAATAAAAATTGTAAGATTAACATAACACTTTTTAGTTGAAACAAGGACATCCTTCTTTTTATGAAAATGATATCTTTAATTGCCAAATAAATAGAAATGATTGACGAATAATAATAAATAATCATTCACTGAATTTATTATTTTCCCATTAGACAAAGATTGCAGAAATTTCTATTTTACTATGCAACCAATTAAGTAATTTTGCATATTCTAGTTAAATCTGCCGAAACACACAATTATTAACAATACATTTTTTCATCATCAACTTCCAAAATGTGTGTTATCTTGTTAAAACAAATTGTAGGATTGAAAAAGCATTTTTACTGAAACAAGGATTTGTTAATATTTGATAAAATTGCATGAAAAATGATATCTTAAAGGTGAATATATAATGATAATGAGTAATAATAATTAATCACTTGCAGAATTTACTATTTTACATTGGACAAAACTTACTTCTTTAAATGTTAATTTGGTCCAAAAAATGATTTCATACGTTTCAGTTAAAACTGACATCAAATTATTTTGTATAAAAGTTAAACTTGAATAACAAATATTTTTAACAAAAAAATAAAAATTCAAATAAAATGTGGATTCGTCATCAAAATAATGTCCCACCGAAAAAAACAAATTATTCAAGTTATCTCTTTGAAATACCAGAAGTAGAAGGGTTGATAACAAGTCTAAGAACCATGTCCAATAAAAGTAACAATCTGTATAAAACATAAAAGATATCAACACATTGACGAAAACTCGTTAAGCTTCACGTCATCCACGAAAAATATCCATCAACTAGTGATAAATTAACCAAATTGTTTTATTAATGTAACTCCACCTTCGATAGTTGATAGCTCAATGTATACGATTTCCTTTATCAATTACTGCATTATCTACCACGTAATAGTGCACTGTTAGATTAACGTTCAAATATTTGGACGCACCATTGCGATTAATTTGCAATAAAAAAGCGCAAAAATCGAATGAACCAATGAGTCCCGGCCAAATATTGACGCAGATATCTGGAGACAGAATGAACGAGTGGGGATAGATAGTGATAACGAATAAGAAATGGTGATGAATACAAATAAGAGACAACGAAACGAAGTGCACCGCAAGCGGATGGGTTGTGGTCGTCCATTAATTGTTGTTATTATTGTATACTAGATATCATCAAACTTTAATAAAGTCATCGTTTTCTAGAAGGATTTACTGTTTTTCGAGTTGAAACTAAAGTGTTTTTATTCTTTGATTTGGGAGCCTGTTAAATTGACAATTGCCAAATTTATTTCTAACGTCTATCAATTGTTGTTAAGAAAAGCAGATTATTCCTGAAAATCGGATGAATAATAATAAATTATGAATTGATTTTCTTATTTTACCCTTCGTCAAAGATTGCATACTTTTTGGAAAAATAATTTTGTTATTTCAATTAAACCTGATAATTGTTACCATGAACTTTATGACGTTGTGTTACAGTTTCCTGTCATGAAGTATAGATTTTACCTGTGTGAAATATTATTGATTCGATTCGATGTTACAACCTGCGGTTTAAGAAATTTAATGCGTTGCTAACGTTCTCCTGATATATAATGACTCAAATATTTAATCAATTTTATGTACTTATCATAGTCAATATCAATTAGGAAATGCCGACATACATTATGACGTATACACGTACATCCGATAAGCAAACAAAAACACTTAATAACTTCCTCTTCGCGTTCACAAATGGAATATTTGTTGGTTGAAACAACGATCTTCAAATCAATGAAATAAAGTATTGGACATCAACGATATTCTTATATTTGATGACATTAAGAATAATGAATACATTCATAATTTATTACTTCAAAAAGTTGTGTAACAATAACTTTTGAAATATTAAATTATGAATGTTTTCAAAAAGTCTTAATTTCTTTTAAAGAATTTTATTTTCGCAATCTTCGATTGCTTGTAGCATAAACAACAATTAATTTATACTGTTTGTGTAATGACGTATATGTATTTAATGATTTATGATAATATCAAATAATTATACTTAATCATTACTGCAATTAAAGCTGTAAATTGATTTTTTCGCANATTAACAACAATTAATTTATACTGTTTGTGTAATGACGTATATGTATTTAATGATTTATGATAATATCAAATAATTATACTTAATCATTACTGCAATTAAAGCTGTAAATTGATTTTTTGGCAACGATTAAATCGTTTCAATAGAATTCAATTTCTATAAATTCCAGTAAATAATGATAAATTTCTCATTAAATATCCATTAATTCTGAGAGCATATAAATCGTACGGATTGTCTGATAAATTTCTAAGGCTTAATTGTAAATTAGACAAATGTTTAATTGATTTGTAAAGTTTAGTGCTACACTAAGGATTTATCTGCAATCTTAAATTTTAAATGTTTTCGTAGTCAATGGTTTCGTGTTGTCTACAATAAATTATATAATAAAT